>OMKZ01047828.1:0-22353 GCA_900302535.1 Neoniphon sammara | reverse complement strand
CCGTGTGTGTGTGTGTGTGTGTGTGTGTGTGTGTGTGTGTGTGTGTGTGTGTGTGTGTGTGTGTGTGTGTGTGTGTGTGGGCCTGCTCTACACTGTGCTGGGGGCCAAAACACTAGAGATCGCTTTGATCTGGATTCTCTGTGTCTCGTCCAATCACAATCATGTCACCGGCTCCCCACGGCAGGAGCGACTCATTCATGGTGCAGAGAGGAGACCCTCCTGCATGTTATTACTTTATATACACTTCATTTTACAAGAACTATGCTCACAAAATGGCTTCATCTATATACCATAGAAGCCTCACAATATAGTTGGGACAATAGGATTTTACGGTCATTGGCAAGGAACCTGCAGAAAAGCACTGATGTTAATATTGCAGAAAACGTCTGGAACATCAGAACGGTGTTGATGATTTTGATGCCAGTAAAGCAATGAAAGTATGGGGAATAGATATCACAGATTAATGTGCAGTATGTTCTGTCAGGGCTGCTATTTGCTCTGAGAAATTGGGACTGAAGACTAAAACATCCTACAAGGCTACCACAGTATATTCATACCCATCTGACAATTCTGTCATCCTTATGCTGTAGATCATTTCAAAAGCCTTTTTGCACGATTCTCAGTGGAAAATCATATATTTTCCTTCTTCGACAATTTGTCATTTCTAGATTCTTCTGACATCTTATAGATTTTAAACTTTTTTTTCCCAAACAATTCCTTCTTAGAGTGAAGCAGCTATAATATGCGGACATAGAGCAGCAAGAATGCAACAAAAGGTGGGACTTCTTATAGACACGTGTAATACCATGTTTTTTTATTGCAGTAAACTATAATCATGGCACAGCGGTTAGATTTCCTTTGTTGTTAATAAAGTTTCAGAAAGTGGCTTTTTGCGTCTCAAATAATATGTTTTCTTGAATTTAGGCAAAGGAGTAATAGGCGAGTCTAGAGAGTGACAAGCTGACAGTAAGACAAATTTGTTGATAACTGGTGCTGACACTGAGTGATGGATAGCAAAATTGTCTGCTCTCATTACCTTTTGAAATTGAAATACAGTACATGTTGTGTCATATCATTTGTATTCATGGCAGCTCCAGCCCTTACTCACCATTAAAAATGGAACAGTTTTTACATTGTTTTACTTGACATTACCTATTGGTAGGCACATTGATTAAAATACATAATAAATGGAGTACAACTTATAAAAGACCTAAAGGAACCGCAAGTTAAAGAAATGCAGAAACATAAATAGCAATCACATTATTAATGATATTCAATAATTTTTATATGGCCAATTAACGATTTGGGCTTTTGATTATTTACGGCAAAGAAGGTAATGTTATAGTAGATGAGTAAAGCTGTTATTCATACACCATTAAATATTAAGCTGTGAAGCACCTCATAACATAGTGCATTCAGTTTCCCCCTGCACATCAAGCTAACATTGATGATGAAACAGCAAAATAAGCTGTTGCCCTGTCTAACCACTGCATTGGACCTTTTTATTGGACTCATATTATATGATCACAGGAGAGCAATAGCCTGGAGCAAATTGATTAGTTCAAAGCGGCAGCGGGTAAAAGGAAAAATCCCTGGTCAGATGGCATCTTGTTACCACAGACAGGGACCAACAGATGATGAGCGCGGACTGTACGTTCAGTCCAAACACCTGTCTGACAGTAACAACATTTGCCCACTAGTGTTAAACATGTGGGGGGGAAAGAGCCTGGGAAACGAAAATGCAAATAAAACAATAATGCCTTCTCCCTGCTTTGCAAAACAGAGAGGGCTTGCATCTGTGGGAGGGGTGGGATGTCTAACAAGAACTAATGCTGTTTATGAAAGCAGAGTTTTTGCATCTAATCACAATGTCTATTCCCATGGGCCTGCTAGTTCTTCATGCTTCCCTTCAGACTGGTAGAGCACCTCTCTTCCAGGAGCGCTGTATTTTTAGGATGTTGTGAAGCTTCCTCAGCTGCATACAGAATGAGATGCTCGCCTTTAGGGGGATGTCGAGTTTGAAGATGATGTCCTTTGGATTTGATTAATTCAGTAACGGAGAGAGTAGCTGTCCCTGACTCAAAATAGATTCCCTTTAAATGACTATATTGCTGTTGTTTTCTTACTTTTTGCTGTTTGGTCTCTTTCCTCACTTATCAGTGTATCACGACAGGAGGAAAATAAATAAATAACTTGTAGGGCTATCAGTGAAGAGTGAGAGTGTGTGTGTGTGTGTTGGCATGTGTGTGTGTGTACGCGCATATACATGTGTTTGCATGAGCATGGCAGAATATGCGCAGCTCAGAGAAGCATGTCGCCTTCCCAGCAGAACAGGTCTCCTCTTCTTACTCTGTACCATCCTGCTCTTGTGTTTACTTGTGTCACACCTGTCCAAAGTGCAGCACTTTGAAGTCTCCCATCAAGGGAAAATGCCTCTCCTCAAACATGATATGGCTGTAAATTTTGCCATTTTATTTTTGCTGAATATTAGTATGTTAAAATAACACATTAGTTACAGGTTGTACTGAAGGACCGGGAGACGAAAGCATAATGGCTGCCAAGGTAGAGCACAGTTACTCATTTCTGTTTCTGAGAGGAAAACACCCACGCTGAAATAGAGGTCTGTTTGTGGCTGCTAGTAAATTGGCCAGCTGAATGAACAGTTCTGGCTGTAAATAGGTGATTTTGACATCAACAAAATGGTCCATAGACGTTACACTGTATACTGACAGATAAGTAATTGCTGCAGTAAGCAGTTGTTCACAAAAGCTTTATTGAGCTTTGCAAGGGATATATTTCTGATCCCTTTCATTCATCAGTGATTGTCATTGCTCAAAAAAAACAAACAAAAAAAAAACATGCTGTCCCCACTTAAATGAAAAAAAATAAAATTAAAAATTATGAATCTCCCTGAAAGATTACAATATATCTTTAAAAACCACATGCACCAAATCCCATTGGGTTACGTCAATCAAGTACTTAAAATTCTGGCTCATTTAGCATCTTCAAGTGAGATTAATGACATGAACAATCTTTACAACAATCCCCCCCAAAGATGAAAGAACTCTCAAACAAAAGCACATGCGCTACAACTTTGATTTAGTGCTTTAATACAATGCTAATTAGATCACATGCAGTGTCTCCTCGTGAAATCTATTCCCATCTTCTAATTATAATGGCCAGATACGCTGTAATAGGACACATGTATTTTATATCGGCGCGGTGGCGTGACAGAAAAGAGTGATGGGGGAGGACCACTGCCACTGACACCATGTGTGGACAGGCTGGACATTAGTCTCATCGTGTCGGCCCATCATGTCTGTCTAATTCGCTCTTGTGACAATGCCACCCTATGGCTTGCTCCGGAGAGCACAGGCTGCTGCTGCTGCTGGCGGGGTGGGAGGGATAATTGTGTGTCTGTATGACTAGTGTGTGGCCCTGGGATGACTAATGAAGAATCCTCAGCTTTTGAACACGTCGTTCAACTCCTTCAGCGCTAATTAATGGCTCATTGGAGAAAGGACTGCATTTCACCCCAGCCTTTTTCACCTATTATCCACTATTTTAACGTAGGCCTCCTCTGCATACTGAGCATGTATTAAGGAAGCCTAAGTAATGTAAAGCCTCCATGGAAAGTCTTCTTGCAAAGTGTGTTTTTCTAATGAATTAAAGATGGCTTCCCTTCTCTGTGTCTGGTAAACACTGCTGTTTGCTGCATAATCAGCATACGGATTTATACAAATGAGCGCCATGGTTAAATTCGAAATTCAGATAATCGTTAAAAGTGAAAGACGTTCAACGCAGTGGATGTGGAATCAGATGCAGACAGAGACTCGCGGTGTCACAAAGCGGCTCTTAATCACTGTCATCTTTTGTACTTGTGCTCTGCCTTATCAGACGAGAGAAATTATCATACATCCTGTTGTGTTTTTCCAGGAGATGTTTTCTCTACTACAAATGCTTCTCGGGGCGTGCCAGTGTGTGGGCTTGTGTGAATAGGTTTATCTGTACCAACAGTGACCTTCCGTTGTGCAGGGTTGATATGGGGGCCGTGAGCTGACTGTTGGAGAGAAAATCACAGCTGGGAGTGGGAGAGTAGCTCCTGATCTGACAAAAACAGCCGCTGATGTGAAAATGGCTCAATTAGGGCAGCCATAAACTCGTTAGGGCCCACGTCGAGCCCACCAGGGCCGGGGCTTTTTTATTTGCCGCTGCAGTCAATATTGCTTCAGCACATTAAAATGTGCAGTTGATGGGCGCTCAGGAGCCCTGGTTGTGTCAGAGAGTGCTCTCCTGGTGGACACTTAAACAAAGAATGAGCCTACTCCACTCCCTCAGCAGAGGCACAATTACTAATGCTGTTTTCCTGGGGAGAGAACAAAACAGTGTACGGCGCTCGGGCTTTTTCCTACAGGCTAATAGAAGGGTTTCACTCCTTCAGTTATACAGCTGGCAACGTGATGTCAGCAGCAAAATACACTATCCAGTAGCCACGGATCAAAGCAGTAGTCTTAAATCATGGGTTTTGTCGCTGACAGGCTGTAACAATAAGGGTCCTTTTTCCTCTGCCTCCGTCTGCCAAACAACTGAAGTAAGCACACCTTTTCTCATGCAGAGCCAAGATGCACACAGACAGATGATCACAGTGGCTGTTGGGCAGCCGATAGCACTATCCTCCGGCTGCTGCCCACGTTTGTGTCTCTGACAATTAGACTCCAGGCTGACAGGGAGCATGGTTCAGCCACTGTGTTAAGAGACTTTGTCAAATGTGTAGCCCATCAAAATGCATGGGCGGCCCCAGCTGAAGTCAGTCATCCCCTATTAACGATGGCCCTATTAGCTCCTCCTGTGACCTGTGAGCTGGGAAATGAAAGGTGTGGAGGTGCAGTCATTTATATAACCAATGTCAGGGTGCGTCGGACATGGACACCCCTCGTCTCCCTGCGCCTCATCAGCCTCTGTGATCAGATGGGGATGCATAATACATCAGACGGCCAGTAAGTTGAGGAAAGACATTCATCACTGTCCACCTTTCAAATTAGATCCCACAGACGTGGCAATCAGTCAGACGCATCAGTATTCAGCCCTGGCTGAAGGCTCTCCTGCAGAGACATCCCCTCTATTACAGCTTTACAAACCTTACTTCAGCTTAACAACTGCCCTTACTGCATAATCTATACTTCAAACAATAGTGTTGTTGTCTGCATTGACTTTTTCTCCAATGTGATAACATGCCGCTGTGATTGTCTGCATAGATTTATGGATACGGGTGTGAGAGGAAGTCAGAGGCGCTGCTCAGAATGTATTTATGTCCCCATGCTGAATTGTTTAGTTTTATTTGAGCATATGAAAAATCAAGAATGAACAGAGCATCATATGGAAGCCTTCATTACGTGCAAAAATAAAAAAAATTCTCACAGGGATTATTAAAGGTTCATTTTATTTTTTGTCTAGACATGCAGTCTATGTTTGGTCAAAATGCATTCTTGAGCATGCCACACAATCTGTAACAGATTTTCTTCTTGGAACATATTGTTTGCATCCAGTTGTTGTATTTCTGGTCAATGATACTTGCAGGGAAAATCACAGTTCACATCCAGTAGCCCCCATCCCACCACCCCAAAAAACAAAACAAAAGAACAACAAACACCCCAACAACTACACCATAGCTCAACTAATTAGACTTGTTCTCTTTTCTTTCCTCCCTATATTTCTGTCCTGTTGACGGTGGCCTCTTCCTTCTTTACCTCAGGTAAGAAAACATCCTTTTCATTCCATGCTTTCTCCTAGCCACAAAGTAATGAAATGTAATCATACATTCCCAGTTACACAAGCACCAACACCACTTTGTCCAGTGACTAGATTGATTCCACATTTCCTAATCCAAATTTAAACATTATAATTTATTTTAAGCAATATAGGAGACACTCTCATGACTCCATTTGCATCCATCCATGCATGTATAGCATATTTTTTGTGTACATATGTTTATCTTGCTTACAAATAAATTTAAATAAAGTGGTCACTGAAAGATATGTCATCATGAACAGAAAAAAACAGGGCTTTGTAGAGCATGAGCATTCAATCTCATCATAATAAAATTTAGGAATTTCCAGAACTTTTCCAGGATGTTTCATCATCCTAATTCATTTTGCACTAAGCTCAATTACTTCAGTCATATTCTGCTGGAAAATGCACATAAATTCAAAATCTACATGCGCTAATACAGTGCATACCAGGTCTTCTCGCCGGCTCTGAAACCAAAGTTAATTATATCTACATAGAGCCAATCTCAGCGCTTGTTTCTGATGTATTGAGCAATAACCTCTCTGTCTCTTAGTTTTCCTCAGCAATTAAGACGGTGCGAAAACGGACTTTCCAAGAGTCTTTTTCCATTTAGACCTGAGGGAGAACGCTTTATTTAGTCTAGCCAGTCGGTAATGTGCAGCTTCTGTTGGTCCTGACTGAGATGGACCATGATGGTAAGTGAGTCTCTGTCTATGCCAGAGTGCATAGAAGCAGATGTGCTGGGTGATCAGCTTTGAGCCTCAGCCACAGCTCCTAGTCCTGGATGTTTGGGTCTGCGGCGTCCAACTGTCAGAGTTTCCCCAAGGCTGCTAATCGGCTTTGAAATGGAAACAATTAGTTCCATAGCTGAGGTAGTCTGTTGTGTGGTTGGACTCAGCCTTCGTCTTAGAGTCCAGGGCTATTGCTGTGTCATTGGGAGCGAGCAGAGAGGATGTAAGTTTCTTCTAATCTAGGCCTCTAGTGTTTCAGAAATACTGAAATTATATTACAATGAGCGTAAAGCCCCCTGTCATGTACTTTGATATTGTAGAATATTGCAAACGTATATCTTAATTGTCCTCTATATAGTAATCTGTGGGACCTGTTGTCAAAAAATTGTTTGTAATGTACAGCATGTTGTGAAAATATTTGGTCAGTTATAACCTGTTCTCTGTGCGGTGACTTAAAAGTGTGGAAGTGCTGAGGCTTTTCTTGGAGCAGCTTGGAAGGTCTCCTCAGTCTCCTCTCATCAGATGTCTGGCTTTAATTTGTCTCAGCGCGCCTGAGGAAAGGTCATGATCCAGATGCTTTCACCCTCCTCTACTGGTCTTCAGCTTTCCACTGGAGGAAAAAAAAAAAGAGCGAGAGAGAGGGGAAGGGATGCACGAAGTGGGAGGAAAGTCCTGGAATTTCTGCTATAAGGCTCTCCCCTATTTCTCCCGCAGACGCCCATCCTCATTTATAATGAGCGAGCCTATCCGACAGAGCGGTGGCTCATTTGTGGGTTAGGGGAGGGACCGACTGGGATGGCTGAGATCTACATGCTTCTTGTAAGTGCCGAGGTGATTGAACAGGTCCAAAGGGCACCGTGTCTCCGGGATAGCTCCTCCAAACTGTGACAAGTGGTGTCCACCCCCTTGCCTCCTCCTCTCCTGTCCTGTGCTGTACTATCCTCTCATTCTCTTTTTTCTTTTCTTTTTTCTTTTCTTTTCTCCCACTTTAAATCTCTCCAGTCACCTGGTTATTTTGCACACTGAGATTAGGACTATAAAAAATTGAAGAGGGGAGTCATATTTTTTTGCTACAGTTTGCAAGTCTATTTTGACTGTTTGCCAGTTTCTGTAGTTACTCCAGATTTTCTACATGTATGCACCAGGCTAGGCTTAATTTGACATGTGAAATTAAAATTTCCTTTTAAATTGCTTTTTTCATGCCTCTCAAAAAATTAACGTTTTGCTACGAGCTTTCACAGGATTTCCCTGCTACAAAGCACCGCCATGGAAATACTCAGTAAAAATTCTCACCATAGCGTTTATCCATGGATTCATGCAAGTCTGGCATCCGTGCACTACAAGTTTCGAGAAAAAGAACAGTACTAATAGAATATTGCGATCACAAGGTGTCTCACACTTGGTTTTACTGCACAAAATGAGATCACATACATCAGAACAGATAATCGATGGCAGCAGGGGGAAAACGTTTTTAATAGGTTCTGACCTTAAGGCAATAATTGATTCAATTCACTTCATCACAATTCACTTATTTCTGTGGGAGAAATAGCTGTGGGATTTTCTGTTTTATATGCAGGGGGGTTGTAGATGGCTGGAAGCAGGCACAATTACTCACATGAAAGAGCCCATGTTAAATTAGCTTGGCACTGAAGAAACAAACCTAGGAATGTGCCCATGCAGACTGTTGTGTGCATGTTAATCAATAGTCATGATTTATTCAATGAACTAGTTGTCAGGAAGTGGCTGTGTGAAGTGCGGGGAGGCTGTTGAGAAGCACACACAGGTTTGTACTAGTGTCCATCGGGATGGAGTGGTTTTGTCGTAACCAAAGCCAAAGCCGAGTAATGTTCAGCTGTAACAAATCTAATGAGCAAATTACCGTAGATTATAAGCTGTTAGAAATGCCTTGATCTATATTTTCTTCTTTATCATAGCCACAGAAACAGCAGAGGCTCCGAGCTCGTGCACTACAGTGAGAAAAACAAAATTGCAAGAGGGTTTATTTTGTCAGCACACGTCCCTGTGTTGTACTGTAGGTGGTTGCTTCTGCAGACAGTTCATTGAGGGCATTTCCAACCCTGTCTAAATTGGTTTCCGATTCATTTCTAATCTGGTAATGTCTAAATACTGCCTTTGGATCGGGGCTCCGCTTGCTAACATGATGTCCTGAAAATAGAGTGAAAAACAAGCAGAATCAACCATGTCTGTGTTTGTTTGGCCTACTCTGTCGAGGGCTCTTGCGAAACTTAACCAGCGTGGCATTGACAAAGATTGTGGTCCCACAGGCCACAGTGGGTGTGCAGAAGAAAGTGGCCTCGCTCTGGCAACTGGCACTGAAACATATATACTTAGGCACAGTGGCATACGCTCGTGTATGGAGGCATACACAAACACGCTCGGCGCACACAGAGGCGCATGCCGAGAGAGAGCGGCAGAGACAGAGAGTCAGACTTATATAGCATCAACAAGGGGAGTGTCAGAGTCAAAACATCCGAGTAAGTGTTTGACTCAGCTCACCCCCTCATAGACACTTTTAATGGAGTTGGCTCTCCCTCCACCCTTCAACCCTGGATCCAGACCAGATGGAGTGCCACCACCCTCCTCTCTCCCCTCTTTTTCTCCCCTCTGTCTCTCTCTCTCCAGACAAAAAGTAGTGGGAAGGGGAAGTTAATGATATAAAAACCACCACACTGTCTCTTTAAGTGGGGATTAGAAAAAAAAAAAAAGGAGTGGAGGCCAAGGGAGGAGTGGGGGCTGTAGGGGGGGAGTGTAAAAATAAGAAGCCCGGCAGGAGCGGCACTGCAAGGTCACCTCTGCTGTAGTGTCGGGCCTGTCGGATCGAAGGCATGGCTAAGGGGTTGCCGTGGTACGGACCGGTCTCCCAGGAATGCTTCAGGAAGATCTCCTGCCATACCTGAGGCAGCCGCTCATTTATCTGGAATGCTGCGCTCCGACTGCTAACGACCAGCTCAAATTGGACTATTTTTTCCCATTTGTCAGTTGGCCAGCTGCACTGGCTCAGCTGCGCATCTGTGCGGAGGGAAGGCGTAGGACAATGAAAGTTCCAAACTCATTTTTCTCACTTCTCTTCATTTTGTGTCTCTCTTCTCACAGTTGGGAGAGTTTTCAGTATTGTTGCCGCCTGTCAGTCTAAGTAAGTCTCCCTCGACACAGTGGTAATGGAGACGAGCGCATTTGGCATGTGGCAGGCTTGTTTCCTGTGACATATTTGGGGCCCCTGCACAGCGAGGATGCTCAGTGTGGCTTGTAATCTGCCTGTAGTGGAGGATATTTAAGTTTGTATTTGAGTTTTCTCCAGTGACGTAGTTTTGATGTTTAACAGAGTTATCCTGTATGATCAACTCACAAGTGTCCAAATCAGAATAGCAAAAGCGGAAAAAAGGACGCAGGTACATTCAGTAATATCAGAGTCTTTTCTCACCTATAAAAAAATAAAAATAAAATAAATATATTTTTAAAAAATCTAATCAGATAAATTAGATGTGGTACAGCAGCAATATAAAAAAAAAAACATTTATAAACTGACAATGAAATATCAAAACCTATCCTCACTCTGTCCACAAAGTAATAAGAGATTTTCCCAAAATATAATATTTTTATTATTGAGATAAATTTCATCAGAAAGTTAGTAATAAGGAGATTGGCCTCATTCAGTTGTTTTTTTTTCCATTCAGATTCTTTGTGTCATTCAAAGCAAAGTGGAAGTTCAAATGTAACTGTAGGTTCAGTCTGACTACTGTTTAGGTTTGTGACAGAAATTCACGTGTGCATTTCTCACCTCTGTGCATACAGGATGTGCAGGATGTGTGCATCTGCTTGAATTATTAATCATCAGTGCCCATGTACTTGTACAAACATGCAGACGTCATATTGTTGCCTTCGTCTAATACTGCAATGGAGCCTTAATTCTATATTTTTTCCCCATAGATCTATTTGTAAAATTACACTTTTTTTTTTGAAACAGGCATGTAGTTGATTTATCTTTTATTTCTACTGTTCAACCTCTGTTGCTGGAGGTTTGAATTTGCTCAAAATCATCTTACACACTCACCTTTGTTAAACCTAGTAGTATTGAAATTTTTTGACATCACTTTGAATTTTTTTTTTTTTTTTGAGAAAAATAGACTGTCTATCATGCATTAAACTGTGTGTGAGTTGTTCATTTAAATTTAGAGGACAGCTTTAATTGATTTTTTTGTGATGTGGTCTTCTGCTTGACTCATATTGACGTGGTGTCCTACTGGCTGTGACGTTGAGGCTTCTACTGTGAATATCCAGACACACACACTTGCACAAACACACACAACAAACACAATAAACATTGTGTATTACACGCTTTCAATCCCATGAGGAATGAATTAATCGATGCGTGGTTGCATGGGACTCTACGTTGCAAACGTTTTGCAAATGAGAACCAGAAAAAATAATATCAGTTCCATTAATGCTCATTTTTGGTTTCCCCTTATTAAAAAGTGCTTAAATTATAAATATTCTTGTCTTTGGTTTATATTTTTTTTTTGGCTGGGGAACAGCTTGGCAGTGCTCCTCTAGTACAAAAAAAAAACAAAAACATGGACTTGTCTGGAATTGGCAGAGGCTAGTCAGTCTGACAAGGTGTGAAAAGAGTCATGATCTTCTTCTCTCTACCTCTCAGATCTCACTTTGATGGGCTGCTTTGTAGTGCAAGCAGTTGGGAAGTGGTGCTAAGCTATATTACAATATATGGTGTGTTTGCCCAGCAGGTGCCTTTCCTTCTCTATCATAATAGGAAATATTTTATACTGCAAGCACAGTGAATTCTTTGCTTGTGTCCAGTGCCAACTTAGGCATGTAGCTCACAAACCTCCTTCTAAACCAACTGCACAACCTGGAAAAGGATCAATTATGCGCTGCTTGTTGAGCCCAGACGCGTCTATTAGCACTTGCATCTTAATGTTTAAAGATAAGGGGAAAGATGTTAAGCCTCCTCCATACTTCCTCACTATTGCATATGGGATTCATGCTCTTTGACAAGCCCGCTGAAACTCTGTCTGTCAATTAGTGGGCAGCGTAACAGGAAGGGACATGTTATGTGGAGCTGCGTAATGCACAAATGAGTAGTGATACGTGATGACAGGACAAAGCCACCAAACACACCTGTGATTGGCTCTGGGCAGCTCTGCAGGGGCAGGTGAAATGCCTTAGCTGTTGTTGTTTTTATGTTATGTGACATTGCTCTTTGTTTGTCCGTCTCCAGCCTCTGTTGTGAGCAACAAGCCGCGCACAAACAAGCGAACGTTATCTTGTCCCTGTTGTTTGTGAGCTTTCGGTCTTTTCCATAAAATGTGGTTTAAGCATAATGGAGGAGGGGGGGGAGTGGGTGGTTCTTAATACTGAGTGTCAAGGTTAATGAAGTCAACATGCAATTAACTCACCAGCAGGCTTTGGTGATACGACGTCTCTTTCGCTCGCTTTGATAGTAACACCAGTCACTCCTTGTGTTCACTATGTCAGATTATACACTTCATGTACCTATGGGCTTACCTATGTGCCTTTTAAAGACACAGAGTAAATGTTCTGTTCCTTCACCAAGTCTCTATCAACTTTGATGTCAATAACTCACCACAGGATCCTCGCAGATTAATTAATATGATAAAAAAATCATTACAAAGGCTAAGTTTCCACTAGATGAATAGAGCGTTTCTTAAGTTCAGGGAAAAGGCCAAGATTCTTTCAACATTCTGTAGGTGTTTACCAAATAATCCCACACAACAAGTGAAGCAGAAACTTAATTGTAACTAATTAGCTCCCTAGAGGTTTAATTGGATCTGCATTCTTTATTCCCCAGTTTACCTGCAATATGTAAATCCTGCTTCCATGTTGAGGAGAGAGGGGGGAAAAAAAGAGAAACACTCGGGTATGGGAGGGATCAGTAAAGGGAAGCTGAATTAAGTGAAGTTGAAAATCAGTCTGTAACAAGCTTAATTTCTGTCTTGTCTGGCTCTCTTCACCCATCCCAGCACCCTGAAGCTGTTTCCAGCATGTGTAATTGAATGTGCATTCAATAATGGTGGAGAATACTGCTCCTCTAAGAGGTCAGGTAATGAGAAGGCTTTGTTCTTTGCTCAGATGAGTTTCTATCACTGAATTGGAAGTGACAGTGTGGATATTCTTAGTGGTATGTGGGAACTCTCTGAACTCACATGCAGAAAATGAGGAACCTGTTTGTGTTATGTTTCTTAACAGGCAGCAAAGCAGCGTTCCTTTGAGGGAACGTGTTAAAAGGACAGTTGTTTCTTTTGCATGATTTCACTTGAAATGATGAGGCTCATGCCAGAGCACCGCCATCTGTCCACCTTGACTTTGGAGTGCACTTTTCTGGGCGAGGACCTTTTCTGTTTTCAAGTTCATCTATGCTGTCCTGAATTGGGAATTGGCCAGTGGGATATTGTTCATTTTCCCCTTGACAAATTACAGCATGGGTTAAAGGTTAAACAAACTATATGCTGCAGCCAAAACAGGATATTACTGTAAGTCTTTGAGTGAAAACGGCTTTGCCAACTGGACAACACAATGGAAGCCCATTCATCCCAGACCTTCAACCACAGCACCGACAATACTGTCCATCCTGTTTTGTTTCTATAGCAACAGCAACTCTTTACTTGGCCTTACCTAGCCTAAGCAAGTATAAAGTTGCTAAACTAGGAGAAAACAGATGTGAGTGGACTACTTGCCAGTTTCATTCCTAAGTAATTTTTGTTAGACAGTTTTATTCCTTTTCATAACACTTCATCAACGGTTTCTTTGCAGGCAGCTTCGGATTTCAAGAGCAGTGACCTCATCAATGAGGCTTTTAATTTTAAAGCAGACGCTGCATATGCAGGCCTTGGAAAAATAGTTATATTTAGTCACGACACTTTAACAAAAGTCATCTGTGATGATCGGCCTCTGCTTTGTCAGTGTTTGTAATCACCACAGTAAAATGGGGAGGAAAAGAGGACTCATGGAAGGCCGCGGTGGCAGCGGAGAGAGGAACAGGGTGTGGAATGTTCAGCCTCAGAGGGCGTTACGTCACCAGACTTTTCCACTTTTCCATTTGGCCACACAGACCTCGCCACAGTGAAACACAGCTGACTACAGGCTTAGTTAGCAGACTAGAGATTTTGGTATAACATTTAAAAGAAGTTTGGCAGAGATTTTTGGTAAAATTTTAATTTGTTATTGTGATTACAAGGTGAGAAATATGACAACATGCAAAGACACATTTGTTAGATCTAAAAATAAACCAACGACTCGCAATCTAACAACAAAACAACTAATCTTCAATAACATTCTATATAGCAATTGAGACTATACTATAAGAGAGAGAGATAGATAGATAGATAGATAGATAGATAGATAGATAGATAGATAGATAGATAGATTAAGGATAAAGAGATTGAAATCCCTTTGACTTGCTTGTCTTTGTAATGTGGGAGAAAACAGCAGCATCCAGACAAAACCCACAGAAAAAAAAAAATAGAGATAGAGTGTGCATGCTTCTGGCTGTGAGGTGACAGTGCTAACCACTGAGCCACCATGCTGTGCCATTTTATAACTGTTGTATAACACAAAATTATGAAATCTGTTGAATATAGTGTATTTTTGTATTTTTTATTTATTTCTTTGTTGATTGTGATATTTAAGAAATTGAATCACTAGCAGATAATGTCACAGTGCCTCAAAGTACTCCTTAAATAGTGGTAGTTCAAGGGAATAAATTATTAAAAAAGTTTCAAAACATGATGTGAGTCTCACATCATCTGAAAAATCAGAACTGCCATGTGAAAATTTTGTGTTTTCAAACACCTGTATACACAATATTAGATCTATATCTGGAACTACATATACACCTTTATATATAGACTCAGAAGTGTGATCCATAGTGTTCAGTCTTCACAGTGTATACATTATAGTTCCTGTAGATTTCCTCTTCTCTGGCAATTTTCTTTTGGAGAATCCTGATGTTTTAGGTGATGTTGCTGAGTGCTGAACTACAACTGAGAACTCAACACTCAATCTATCACTGTGTTTATTTTTGCAATGCTATACATCAATTAAAAACAAGTTTCATATACTGTAAATTCATCACCAAATATTCACAATCAGATTATTCCATCCGTTTCTTTCTGATTTTAACTTAACCTTCATACCCACATGCAATATTCATTTTTAAAAATAATTTGCCTTACCTTTCAAAACAAAATCTTCATTTGTACAGTGGCACACATTTAGAAAGTTGCATTAATTAATGAATCTGACATACCAGTAGATTTACAGGAGTGTTATCCTCCTCCTGTGAGGTAAAATGGAGATGTGAGACAGTAGATGTAATGGCATAGCATAAATTAAAAACATTATATTGGTAAGTTCTCTTTCAAGCCAAATTGTTACTTTATTTTTTGTGAAATATCACATAATTATAAAAGAATATAAAGAAGACTATAACAATATTAAATTAAAATACTAAATTAACTTTGTTTTGGTGAACAAAATGGATAATCTAATCTTTCATTAAAGGTTCATAAAAAGTTCTTTTTTTTTTTTTTTTTTTTTAAGGAAAAATGGTATATAAAATGAGAACCCAGACATCAGCACCACTTATTAGAATCATCAAACTGATCTCCTTGCTTTCAGATCTTCAAAACTTAGAGGAGTTGTCTAGTTAACATATTAATTTAGTGATTTATTTAAAAAGTCCCACCTGTAATAGCTATGTGAAACCCCCTGTTGAAACACTGTTAGCCTACTACTGGGTTTGCATACTTACTGATTTATTTAGTTTAGTTTTTTGACTCTGAAACGTACAAGCACAACGTTGCTTGCATACTTACATGTATTTTGAGGCTGTAAAATTTTTTTTTATTAATATTTCAAGCGGTAGAAGTAGTGGTAGTAGCAGGGGGAGAAATCGTTGTATTTTCTACATGTGAGTATGGACCTTTTCTTGAGTGTCTGGCACCATCAGTGACAGAATGGTATCATGCATGCCTGAGAATGTTCATCATGAGCTCTAGCAAAGCATGCCAGGCATGCAGGTGAAAGACTGGAATGTGATTAGCCTGTCCTGCAGGAATGTGATAAGAGGCCACAGTTCATGCATATCACTGAAGGAAGAACTATTTGACTCAACTCTCAAAAAGTAATACTTTAAGAAAAAAAAATATGCTAAAAAAAAAAGTCAAATACATTTATGAATTTGAAGTTAATCACCTTTAACAATTGAGCTAATTGCTGATAAAATTTGGTTGCACCAAGCGTGTCTTTAAGGCAGCTTTTTTTTTTCTCGATTATGAGCTTTAATGCGAGGTGTTTTTTTTTCTCAAGTCATGTCTACATGCTACACATAGCAAACAATGCTCTCGCTGCCTCCTCTAGAAAATAATGATGGACCACAAGGTTCATGCATAATGCAAAGGCTGTGAAGATAGTGTTTCCTGAGAGCACTGCATCGCCTTTGGACTAAAGTGAAATATAACCTGAATTTGACATTTTCTAATATCCTACACCAAACTTTTTGTTTCAAAGAGATAGGGACGGTAATTGCTGCACCAGAAGAAAGACTGCCGATCCTTCTGGGTATTGTGGGTGACTGTGGGGACAAGGCAAGATTGGAACATGGTAATTGCAAAGACAAGGGCTGAGAATAAATGGGAAAAAAAAGTTCTTTACTGTCAGATAGAGGAAGGTCAAAAGCACAAGTGTATGACATCCATGCATGTTGCAGTGTATTATTCACAATGTACACAGGGGACCGATACCTTTTCTTAGATAACCAATTCATCGCTTTGCTTTCTGACAAAGAGAGGAGATGATCTCCGCTGAAGTCCCCCCGACTGCACCAAAGTAACAAGATGTGATACGAGATGCAGGGTGTCAACAGCGCTAGGTCACAGTGAATATCAGAGCAGACTACAGTATGCTTCTTCTTCCTCCTCCCCAAATCATTATTTCATTATTTGATTAATGCTTCCACGCTGTTGTCAGAATGCTTATACATTTCCTCAAAGATGAAAGACAAACAGCGGCAATTTATTTCTCCAGATTAGATATTGATCACAGCTAGTGTGCTGGGCGTCAGATGTCTTGCCTGAAAAATGAATGTCAAATGGTAAGCATCAGTACTTTTTATTCAATTCTCCCCTTTTTTTCCCCCTCTCTCTCTCTTTTAAAGAGGCACTCCTCACACGGAACACTGTAGGAATGTGCTTTGCGGACTGTCAATAGAAAATGTAGTAATACAGTATGTCTACTTTGCTGATACAGATTCCCCAGGTATTTTTATTCTTTCTGACATGATCATTTCTGAACAGCCTTGTTTGTGTCTTGTCCCCCTGTACAGCACGGCCACAATAGCAGTTTTCCAAAGCTCTTCAATACGGCTGTCCCATTTAGAAATTTAGAGTGGACAGGGAGCAGGCTGACTGTTGGCTGGAGGCACAGCGCACCACATAATGAAGAGAGAACGTCAGAGGGAAATGAATAGGACTGATGTCCCAAGCAGCTTCGTTGCATACAGGCCGGGGGTTTTGGAGTAGCCTCGTCTCGGTAATAGACTGTTAGAGTGGACTTTTATGAAGATTGTAAAGAGAAATGGCAGCCCATATGCTCAGAATGATCTGAAAAAAAAACTCCTCGCTGTTGTTGTTTTTGTCCGCTCACATTTGGTCTATCTGGGATGATGACTTCATCGAAGGGAGTGGTGTAAAGACCACCAATGGGAAAACAGACGTAATGGTGGAGAGCTGTGCCAAAAGATGTACATAGTTACTTACTGACATAAAACAACATGTGTTCACATGCAGGGCAATTAAATCTAATAGTTTCCTCGACTTTGTTTTACATTGTAGGGCCATTACTGGGATGTTGGACTGTTGAAATTGAACTAAATTAGATGTTGCCTGCTTTGATACTCAGAGTCTAGAGGTCGCCTTATTATAGTTTCCCTTTAAAATGAGAACAAGAAAATGGATGAGAGTGAGAAATTATAAATATAATCAATGTTAGGGTTGCTTTTCATAATTGCAAGAGGGTGTTCGTGGATGTGCTCACGCAGGGCTGTGAATCATTTCTCTTTGTTTGTCTCTTTGTGTAAGAGATGACTACAGGAGGAAAGTCACTGTTGCACAATGGGGAGGATGAACACCACAACAGCTCGAGAGGCTCTGGAGAGAGATGGAAGTAAACAAATAATTGTGTTGCTGTGTGTGTGTGTGTGTGTGCCATACCATAACTGGGTCTTTAGCTGGGTTGTTATTGAAGTTCAATCCGCTGGAATTTGAATCATTCCATAGGGATTCTGTAAGTGACTCTGGTGTAACCTGTTCAGTCGAGCTGAGACTTTCACACAGGAAGTCATGCAGGAAGTCAAGTTTGTTTCTTTGTCTTCATAAACCCACGCTCTCTCTCAGTGTGGTCTGTAGATGGTTTTATTTACTTAGACTATACAAGGTATAAGCTAAGTTGAAGGAAGTAGCTGCAGTGTAATGTCGTCCATGTAGATGCTGCAGAATATTTTCCGCTAAGAACAACACGCCAGTTTGACCCCTCTTTTCCCATTTGCATGTTTGTTGACTTTGCGTAATGCTTGCATAATCTTCATATTCCAAATTAGTTTCCTCTGTAGTTTCCATTTATTCAGTGTAGTCAGGGAAAACGGTTTTGCTTTGTATTTGGTGCCAGTGTGGCAGCCAAGTGTGAATTATCTCAGTGATTCTGTCAGAGTAAAACAAACAGACAGAAGAGCGAAGCATCAATTACTGCAGCTACTCCTGGGGAAAAAAAAATAAAAGCATTGGAAACTAATGAGTGCATTGCGTTTACCTGCTGTTATATAATTCATACCCTGTTAACCCATCCATCACCTCCCTGCATACAGTTCAGTGCAAGCTGAGATCCCACTGTTATTTAGCTAGGGGGGGAAAAAATCACTTAATGGTGTTGATCTGTACACCGGAAATTCTGTTCCCTACTATGTCAAGTGTTTTGTATGCACCCTTCTCGTTAACACTGACGTTTATTTGATTTGATTATTTCGTTTTGTGCAGAATGCAACCCCGCATTCATGAAGTAATGCTTTTGACTTTGAAAAGCTCCTCCACATCAGAGAGCCACAGCTGATGATTCTCACTGTGAGCTGTGCTGTGAGTCACTGAGGCTTAGCAGGATCTACTGCTCTGACTCAAACATGTGCTGCCAGGGACGGAGGCCTACTCCCCCACTTGTATTGTCTCACCTCCACAATGCCGCTTCAGACAACCAGCTCAAACTGAGTCCCTCGACACTCTGAAAACACACTTTTTTTTCTCTTTTTTTTTTTTTTTTTAATCCTCTGAGTCTGGTACCCCAAAAGCTCTGACCAGTCGGACTGTTGAGAGAAAGTGCCATGAGAATATCTTTGGTGCTGCATTAGGTGACTGCGTGCCATCAGGAGAGAGGTATCTCTGAGATGGTTTGTTACTGTTATGAAGCGCAGCCAGCTGCTGTAACAGTGTTGGAAGTCTAGTTTTGACAGTGAGAAACGTGCCATCTGGACTATGTGAAATGAAGCAATAGAACTATAACAGCAGTGAGAGAAAAATACAAAACAGGGAGGCCACAGCTAGATGGGAAACATGCTAAAAAAACAAAATACTGTGACAAACATTCCACTGTATATGGAGTATAAACTACTGTACTGTATGGCAATCTCTGAAGTACAGTAGCACTGTGTCCAATTCTTTCCCCCAACTGCCATTTCTTTTCCAATCTCTCCCTCGTGGCCTCAATCATTTTTTCCCCCAACCAAGAAAACCCTCTCTCTCTCACTCCCTGCCTCTATCTCCACCAAAAATTCATTCAACATGTCCGCTTATAGGCATTCTATTATTTCTTTATTTATGTATTCCACTTTTTATTCGGAATCACATGTTAATGAAGAGCGTCATTATCAACCTTAAATATTTAATTTTCCGCTCTGTGTCTGCTTCCGAGAGGAGGCTGACTGCAAGAGCGGCGGAGAAGGGATGGGGAGAGGATGGAGAGGGTGGCGGTGTAGTATCAGCCTTATCTGCATCCGCTGCTTTAAAGTCGGCTCCAGCCAAAGCAAAAGTACAGCGCTATTTTCCGCCATCGGCTCCATCTCGAGTCTAATGGCAAGCTTCCATTTCTAAACACCAGCCCAAGACCTGCTGTAGCGGCGCTGTCCCATTTTTGGTCTAACTCCAGACTTAGCTTCAGTACCGGTCTTTGCCCCTGTCCCAGCCATGCTTAGCCCCATCTCTAAACTCCATCCCCAGCCCCGGCATTAGCTCCAGAGAGGCTGAGTGCCCTTGTGATAAGGTGTGAGGCCTGTCTGCCTCTGACTGACAAGCCTGCTCTCACCATGCCAGTGCCTGCTGCTTGATAAGGGAAAATGTCAGCGTGATTTTGGGAAATGTCATTTATCGCGGCTTTCTGGCCGTGTCTGTAACCCAGACTGATTATGGTTGCTGGACATTTATATCACTGGGGGTGGCTTGGAAAATTGTACAAATGCTATGTTTTTGTGTGATAGTGGCACTTAATATCCCTTTGCTGTAATGGATTCGATGTTGTTCCCTTACCTCTTCTCCCTCGTCGGTGTAGTCTCAACATCATATTCCGTGCTTCCTGGTTTTATTTTATGAAGTATGTATCAAATACCATCAAAGTGTCTGGTGTGTGGAGGCGTTAAGATCGGGGCTTCACTCCACACCCAGACAAAGACGCTTCCATCATCCTCAATATTGTGCAAAATCTGCGAGTTGAAGTGTGTGTTTGTGGTGTACCAAGAGCCCCCAGATTCAAGTGACAATCTGCTAGTCTTTGTCAGAGCTTGTGTGTGGGCTGTATGCTGGATAGGGGACATCTTGCTGTATTATTTAGAAAGACAATCCCCCTCAAAGATGAGTGGGTTAACAGGAACCATTAATTGGTTTAGCGGGATCCATATAGACTCAAGTTCCGGCTTAGCTTCAAGGCTGGAAACGCTGGAGTTCAGATGTATTCAGAGACTGCTTTTTTCAAAAAAATATTTTTTACTCGGTAAATGTTCGCACTGTGAAGATGGACTATTTAACATTACTTTTAAGCCTTAGGTTTTGATTTGTGGGTCCAAGATGAAGCAGAGCTGAGTTTGTACTCACGTCATCACTTTTAATGTTGGATTCAAAACCCAAGCTGTCATATATTATTCAAGGAGTTTTCGTCTTTTCTCCGAAGCACTTCAGCATAGTAAGGTACCTCTGCTTGCTGCATGATTCTAGGAGCCATTCAGTTCAGAGGAGGGTCTATGATTCAGTGCTGTATTTTTTTTTTTCCTCATTGTTGACTCAAAGTGACATTTATGGGACACACTGATAAAGCAATTCTTCCTGCTGCTCAGACCAGCTCTGTATTTTCAACAGATTTTCTCATTCATTTGTATTCACTTTTTTTCGGGGAGACCTTGGCTGCCTTTTGTGATCCACAGCCCGAAGTAGACTGAGACAGAAAGAAGTGTCTTTAACATGGGCTCCCTGGCAGCCTCTTGGGAGCTTAGTGAGAATGTTGTCCCCCGCTCTTAACCAAATTTATTGCTAGTCTGACTGTGAAAATCTAACAAAGGCACGGGCCCACTGTTCCTGGTATATTTGTCAAATCACTGCACCTGTGAGAGTCCCCGCGCAAGATGAATTCTAGGCTGGAGTGCTCGTCCAGGAATAAATCTCTCTCTTTTTGCATTGTCTCTGTTTGGGGGAGCTGTAGGCTGGGAATGAGCTTTCTCGTCACATGAAGTAGAGTGGTGAAAGCCATGATAAATGGTGCTCTTTGTTGACACCTTCATTGGGTTATTTATGGCTCATTAATTGAAGTGAAAAGGAGACTTGTTGGCGCAGCAGGGGGAGGCTGTGCTAGGCCTCTGTGGCTCTGCCTCAGAGCGGCCCACAGGCTTTGGAGGAGAGAGAGCAAGTGAGGGAGAGGCAACCATCCTACTCTCATTTCTGTCTGTTTCCTGTTTGCTGCGGAGAGAAAGGGAGACAACCCATTCATCAGGAATGGATGGGGAGTGAAAGGAGGAAGACAACCATGAGAAGCCAGCCTCCATCCCTCCCAGTCTCCTCTTTCATATTTCAGTTCACACACCAGAGTCAGAAGAGTTTTATTTATTCAAAAATCCTCTTGTTTATTCCATTAAATGAGGGAGATGTGCTTAACTTATGCAGGCAGGAATATGAATTACAGAGGATTTATTAAATATATTTGGAATAGTTGAGATTAACATAATGTTATGGTTTCAAGAAATTTAATCACATCAGGCATATTGAAGTCGGCACTTGTTATAGGCTGAATTGTGAAGCAAATTTAGCATATTGTGTATTTTTTTTTTTTTTTTTTTTTTTTTTTTTTTGGCTGAGCTGCACTAATTTTATTGAAAATTTAGGCACCTTGTCTTTTAACATCACTACAATTTTCCTTTGAACGCTTTGAGTCTTCCTGGGAGAAAGGGCCACTTCAGACATAAGCTCATGAGCACACTTGATTAACAAGTGGATTAACTATGCTCGTTTCATGGGATGATGTACCTCAAAGCACTTCAAAGGCCAAGCCGAGTGCCCATGAGGTGCAGTAATGAGGGGTTCTTCTACACAACGACAAATTTGGTGGCCTCGCTTCATGTGAACCTGATCATTTTCTCATTTTGTGCGCATTCCCTCTTTTCTGGCTTCGTCTCTCTCTCTCTCTCTCTCTCTCTCTCTCTCTCTCTCTCTCTCCCTCTGCCTTGCTTTCGCTTTCCTCTTTCTCTGTCTAATCTCTT
>OMKZ01047813.1:0-17377 GCA_900302535.1 Neoniphon sammara | reverse complement strand
CTTCGTCCAGCGTTAGAGAGAGGAATGCACCAGCACACACCCATCATGCATGCATGCACACACATACAAACACACACTGGAAACCTGTCTGGACTGACATTCATTGCCTGAGGACAAAACCAAACTTTAAAAGGGATATTGACAAGATACTCACATCATTGAGTTAAAATAAATTAATAAAACAAGACACACACACACACACACACACACACACACATACAGAATGAAAGCAGAGGGTGAAACTTCCGAAACAGAAACCAGTCAAGCCGTCTCCATAATTACATGTCTCTTGTCTCCATTTTGTTGTCTTGAGATAGCACGTGCTGATAGACAGTCACACACACACACACACTGTAGCTGATTTGTTAAAATATGAATAAGGGTTGATGGTCAGGCAGCTTTGATTCAACAATGGTGGGGATTTCAACCTTTATATACACACCACAAATTCTGTTTTATTTGGAAATTGAAGGATTTGTTTACAGGAATGCATGTGCATTGTTGAGTAATGCAAGCAGTTCAGTTTGCTAAAAAGGAGAGAACAGCTCCCCCTTCTGAAATGGTTAGTGAAGTACAAATAGGGAAATTCCTTATTCCCATGGTTCCACGTTTGTTTATTCTCTTGCCATAAATTAATGTTTTTTCTGAGGTCTTCACTCTGGTCTGGGGGACGGCAGAAGCAGCTGTGTGTGTCACGTGCCATCTTTCTTTTTTGGGCTAATTCTGGTCTTTTGTGTGGTGTGCTATATAGTTTGAATACCAGAAATAAGAGCTCCAAACCAAACTTCTGCACTCTTGTCGCCTTCCTCCTCTGCTCTGCACTTCCCAGAGCCAGTGGGTCACGTCCTCCTGAGTAAATCCTTATAACCCTACAGTTTTTGTTTGATTTGGATAAGTAACATGCCATTTTATTAATCAACTAAACTGGATTCTAATACATAACTTTAATAAACCAGTAGAATATAGGCTAACCAGGAATGGTTGTTATGAGTGAGTGTAGGGTAGTGAGCCTGTAGCCTGTTAATGGGCTTGTTCCCTTCATTCAGGAACCTCAGATACATACAGTATGTAATCTACTTTCCCACCACAACTTATTATAATTTTATTACAATTTTGCATCTAATGAGAAAAAGATGGCTGCACCTCATGAAGCCCCAAGGAAAAGGTTCAGCATGGTGGGATGGTAAAACCTCTCAAGAGCACCCATCTTTCACTGCAGTATCAATAAACACAGCCATAAGAAAGATATGACCTATTGACAATTAATAAATATGATATTCAGACTGGAATCCGGGGAAGTGTGTATTCCACTGGTGTGTTTTTCCAGCTTGTCAGGGTTTCATGATACAGTTGCATGCTGAGGAGAACTGTTTGTGTGCAACATCAAGCATCAGGGGAAAAAAAATAAGTATATCTTGTTAGTCATCAGTCACACATTCATTCACCTATGTTTTTTTTCACAGGCTTGATAAACCCATAGAGAAAAGAAATTGTGATTTGTGTTGCCGTTTTGAATTTCAAAGCAGAAGCATTCAAAATGGTGATTGGTGACCGTGTGGTTTATCTGTTCAGACAGCCATAAGAGGATCAATGCCAAAAAAAAAAAAAAAAAACATTGATTCATTCAGGCAACATGTTAGCCATAGAGATGATAAAGATATTTGCAGTTGACGACTCTGTGAGCAATATGAATAAAAATCTCCTAGGTGTGCACACAGGCCAGAGCCAAGCAGACACACATCCTCCTGGTCATGCGATACTGCTGATACATAGTCCTGAAAAGAGATGGCAATCCTGCATCACGTCTTCAGCGTCTCTGCATAACTGAACAAAACCTCTGCAAGTGAAGCGCTAGAAGGAAGATTCATCTACACCAAGCAAAAAGCAGCAGCACTGTGAGTGTACAGCAGGAATATGTGGGAAGTAGCTCAACTTAACTAGATCACCTTATGGTTGGTGCAAGTCTTGGATCAGTTCTTGTCAGTGTGGCTGAACTACTGCGAAGCTTCATAACCCAGATCTTCTGTGGCTGTGTCAATCCAAACTTAGACACGAGTTGTTTGTTCATTCCTCAGTGCAGTACTTATTCATTCATTTGGTCTTTCGTCCCTCCGTCCTATTCCATGTTCCTCTTCAAGGTCGATTCATTCCCCTCTATTTTTGTGTATTTGTGCATTTTCTTTTCTGAAGTAATTAGGCCTATTTCATTTGTCTCCTCCTCACTGAGTCTTCACTTTCTTGCTGTGACTCCCAGGTTCTCGTCTTCTGGCTCTGGCAGCGGCGTAGCGCCTGTTGATACCACATGGAAACAAGACTGCGTTATTGTCATTATAAGCAAGTAAGCAACTGCGAATACACAGAAAACAGAAAACTCATAAAGGTGGATAGTACCTATGAAATAGAAAGAAATAGAGGATGGGTTTCAATACTGTCTAGAATCTGGAGTGACCAGAAAGTGTCAATAGAAGTCAACTAGACAGAAAATTGTGTAAAAGTGTAAAAGTGTCTCAATCTCTTAAATGCATTAATTTTGACACTTTAATAGTGTTATGCAATGTGTGTGTGAATATGTGTGTGTAATATTTTGTGTTTGTGTAATGTAGTGTTTGTGTAATTTGTGTGTGTTTTGTCATGTTGGGTGTAAGTTGTGAGGTGTGCCCTACCTGCGCTGGTAGAGGTAGAGGAGGAAGAAGAGCTCATCTCTGAAACAGGACAGCTGATGCGAGGAGGAGAAGGATCTGGACGAGGAGAAAAAGGAGATGCAGGAGCACAGGTCTGAGATCAGGGTGTTCACTCCCTGGTGGAGAGAGAAGAGGGAGGTGCAAAGATGGAGAGCAAATAGGTGAGGGGATAATGATAATCAAGTAGCAAAGTCTAAGGACTCAAAGATGAGGCATACTAAGATTAAAATTATTATGTTGAAACTGGTATCTAACGATGAAACAAATGTGCTGCCAATTCCTTTCTACATCACTCTAAAGCAAAGCAGGATGAACAACCTGGAAACTGGGTGCATTATGTTTTTTGTATCTTTTGTTTCCTAGCAAAGTATGCTGCTGCAAAAAAGTTTGAGAACCACATCACACATAGGCTGCACTGAACTGACGGACTATAGTGGCATTGTTTGGGTAAGACAATTTTACAATACTCACTCTGTACATCAACACGGTCCCCTGCAGATGTCCCACAGCCTTCAACTGGTAGAGGGCGAGGGAGAGAGAGAGAGAGAGAGAGAGAAAATACGAGTGGAGCAGATGTAAGACAGATAAAAACAGAGACAAAGGAGGGCGCAATGCCTCATGTACAACGTTTAAATGATTTCATTTCAGTCAGGATAATTTTGCATTTATCCCATGCTGAAGGCTGGACTCAGGTTTGGCAGGACAGACCTTGTGGTTGATGTAGAGCTGCGGGGCCATAGACAGGAAGCCAAAAGCGTAGACTCCTGAAAGGAGGAGGGAAACAGTTATAGTGCAAGCAAAGCACAATGGACTATTGTAAAGTCAAATCATTCATTCGAATCTAATATGGACCATTAACCAGCTTTCGCTTCAGTACATTGCAGAGCTGTACTGTTAAATTAACAGATAAGCTGATGAATCAGGTAAATAAGTTTGTTTTATTTATGTAAATGATACATTTATTTCATAGAGGCAGATGCAAGTAAACTCACCAGTCACCAGACTGTTGATTAACCAGGAATAGTAACTGTCAACACAACATAACATAGTATTGAATGGATCAAAAAGCACACATTTGGCATCTGTAATAGATGTATAAATTACTGCATAATGAATTAGTTACTGTTTTCTTCCACGACAGAGAACTATTTAATCTATATATAAAAGCACGAATAAACATACTCCAAGCGTTCAAGATGCATTCAGATCTGATATGAATCTGACGGCCCAAAATAGTCCATGTCTTGAAACACTATCTGGATATAATCCAGGAAAAACCTGAACTAGGAAGTTAAAGCTGGACTGAATAGAAGACTTGTGAAGATGTGTGACATTTGGCAGTGCTATAAGACCACTTTCAAAATATGGAGCAATTATGAAGATCCAGCTCACCTCTTGTAGCGCAAGTAGGCCAGGGAGAAAATAGCTCCGCTGATACACAGAGGATAGACCAAGTAGGACAGGTATCTGGAAGCCTGGAGTGACAACCACAGACAAAATTAGGCAGAAAAAAACATCAAAGAGTTGTTTCATAGTAAGAAAACATTCCGATAGAAGCATACCTGTGCATCATACTCCACTGTCTTCCTTTCTTCTTCATCCAGCTTATTCACCTGTACACAGCATGAGAGAAGGACTGGAATCAATGCAACGCGTTGGGGGTCAAGAAGTTAAGACCTGTCATCAGTTCAAATTCCTACACTTGCAGAAAAATGAGCTCTGAAACCTAATTGATATGCTCCCCTGAGCAAGGCACTTATCTCCCAGCAGCTCAAACAACTACACAGTGGTTTCTCAACTGACTGGTCCTCCAAATCAGATTATATTGTTCCACACAGAAAAGTAATTTGAACATGGATGGATGGTGACCATTCATATGTAAATGCACTGTACTCACATGAATGATGGACTTGGAGCTTTTCCACTGCACCTGGACCTTAAACACTTTAAATACCTTCCATACCTGAAGGGGTGACAAGTTACAAAGTTAAGGGAAAAGAAGACCAGACAATAAGAAGCAGTAATCAGTCTTAACTGGGAGTGTAAATCTTTGTCTTAATAGGTATTCAATTTAATTCAAATCACTACTTGGCAAAACATTACAATTTGATTCAGTGCTTACAGTCAAAATCTTATATATATTAAATAAATGTATGCAGTAACAAATGTGGAAGACAATAAACAGATTCAAAGCATTTCATATCAATTCAGGCCATACATAACAATATGTCCAGATGAATTACAGAGAAATGTGTATAAAATGATGCACAAGACATCTACACATTTTCTATTTGATATAACGGTGCAGCCATAAAAACAATGGTATCTTGGGTTGGAATATTTCACTCAGAGTAAGTGTGATGTAGCTTCAGTGACGCGCTGCAACCAGCAGATACAGAATATGTATGTGACACTGTCATACAATATGGAAAAAAAGGATGTTTTTTTCCTAACTTTGAAGCTATTGAAGGGAAATTTTAAGGGGAAATCAGAGCTCAAGAGTTCAGCAATATTATAATTTCTGCACACCCCTAGTCTTAATCTTTCTCTTATGGTTGTATATAAGAGTCAGGTCATGATGCCCACCTCCACACTCGCTCCCAGTCCGACAGGAACCAGCACCAGCAGACTGGTCTCCTCCAGCAGATGGAGGAAAATCAGCAGAGTGCTGAGACAACGCCACAGAACTAGAAACACACAGTGCGAGAGAAAGAGAGAGCAGATGTCAGTAGTAAGGATTTTTACACGGTGCTACAGAAATTAGTGTCAAACAAGGTGCCTAGTTGAATTGCCAAATATTTAACAGTTTTAGCTCCTCCAGTTAAGTGTGGTTTAAATAAGATCTTTTGAAAAGTGGCTGTAAATCTTTCTCAGATTTTGCACAATGCTTAGTTGGCTGTTCAGAATGGCTGCTATTATTATTTCTGGCAGGCACAAGGCTTGTGGGTTTTCCTCCCAAGAATATCGTCCAACTTTCAGAGGTGGAAATCATTTAGAGATACCATCTGTCTTTCTACCAAATTACATGCTGGGATATTTTAAAATGGAATATCTAGTGCTTCTTCAATCCCTGGCACCTTTATATAGGTCCTAATCATCTAACCCAGTTTGATACTGTCATAATTACTTCCACTGCCATAATGACTGCTAGAGGGAAGACTGCGCACTCTGCCATGATTCCATTTTCCAGGCACTGCCATACTGTGTAGATGCTGACAAGATGCTGACTGCGCAACATAGACTTTAGTGCTAAAAAAATAGATCAAGAAATGTTATGTTACTTGACAACATTTTCTCACCCAACTTCCTGGACATTCCCACCATGCTCTTCTTTTTTCTCCACGAGCTGATGTCATTTTTAAGAGCCAGGAACTCACAGATGAGCTGTAAAACAACACAGAAAAAGAAAACATACATACCAATGGATCTTTAATTGCTGCTTATCTTGTTATTAATAGTAAGAAAGTGTTGTGTATTTCTTGACAGTATTTTCTTGAGTGTCCCACAGGTTGATTCGAGCTGATATTCTTGAATCTCAGATCTCAGGCTCACCTCTCCTTCCTGATCCTCTGCTCTGCTGAATCTACACCCTGCGAGGCCCTACATCATTCAATATCTGCAGAATGGTATAACATGTGATACTGTATGGTCTTACATGTAGAGCTGTGATGAGTGCAGTCAGTATCAGCAGGTAGAGGTTAGAGCCCACCAGAGTTTCTTTGATCTCATCGATGTTCTCCTCTGTGAAGCCTAGACAGACGCAAAGAAGCAACATCAACAGCTTTAGTTTAGTTTAGTCTGCTCTATACTAGGAGCTGCAAAGACTTGTGACATGGAGGCAAAAGGCCCAAAACAAAACAAAAGAAACCAAGATAGATACTAGATATTCAGGCTTTAAAACATAGTCTGTACAGGCCTTTTTTCCAAAGACACTGTCAAATCACTCCTAAAACATAATTAAATTCCCATAAAACTGCTGAGCGTGCAGACTGCTTTGTTGCAATATCCATTCACCCCATTCACACATGGGCATGCTTGCACACACACACACACACACACACACAAACATACACACTTTTATATAATGGTGCAGCCACAAAAACAAGGGCATCTTGCGTTTGAACATTTCACTCAATATAAGTGTGATGTAGCTTCACTGAAGCTGCAACCAGCAGATACAGAATATGTGTGCATTATCATACTTTGTACAATATGATATTTTATGTAACTTCTATGCATTTAAGGGAAAATTTAAGGGAAAATCTGAGCATAAAGGTTTAAAAACAACTTATGAAAATAATTTAGGTGACTAAATCTGGTCCACAGGCTGTATCTTGAATAGCTCTGCTCTGTAACTTCATAATATTAATGACAGTCATGAATTTTAGCTCGACCCGGGAATCTTAAACTTTTACTTTACTTTGCATTCTTCCTATTACACCAAGCTGTCACAGAGTGTAGATCATATCCTGCAGAAGGACCCTGAACCCGTTAATGTAATATCTCAAAATATTACTAAGCTATAACTCCCTGAACTGCTGCAGTAAATATCCAATAACTTAATAAACTATTGTAATATTAACTCACCAAACTGTCGCAGTGAATAAACCACATCCTGCAGGTGGACCCAGAACCTGAATCTCCTCAAAGAGATTCCCTCATAGGATATAGTCAGAGGGAGCTGCTGAGTGCTGCTGCTGATCTCCTGAATAAATTAAACATAGATAGATAGATAGATGGATAGATGACATTATGGAAAATCAATTCAAAACAGAATAATGCTTAGACTATTTAAAACACATTATAATATAATATGTCCTACCATGAGGTCTTTCACTCTGAAGCTCAGCTCATCGACCAGCAGCAGAGGGAGGTAAGTCATCTGTCTGCCTTCCTGAGAGCTACGAGGACAGACAGACAACTTTATTTAAAAAGGCAAATTGAGACATTCTCATTTACAGCCTGGTGGAGCTGCAGGGAGATCACATCCATCTATTCATCCAGATAGAAAACTGTTTTTCACATGTACATTTTTGACGGTTTGAGCTCCACCAATGAACGCCCCTCCATAGCTGTGGGTGCATGTTTCAAGTACGTGATAAGCCAACATGAACACCGGTACATCAAATTGTTGTGTGCATATGGCAATGATGCTGTGTGCTCTTTTGCAAAAAGTGTGTGGTCACATGTGGTCACACGGTTACCAACCGTACTTAAGGTTTGGAACCTTTGGCTACCATGAACCACTTATTGAAATTACATCAGCATTAACAATTCAAAAGAAAATTAAATTAAACATTTTTAGATTTCATTTTTGAATTTTTTACTCGTTGAAGTGCAGTTCCTCTGCCATTCGCTAGGGGTTAGCACCCCTCCTTCCCAAGGCCTTGTACCCATCCAGCCCCACTCTACTGGGGTGAAGAAGGCCTGCAGCAGACTGGAAACCCCACCAAATCACACAGAAACTATCATTTACACTAGAAATAAGTGGGAAAATCTTTTCGTTTGTATTTTGGGTGAACTGGTCCTTTAAACCTGGCCACAGGGCAATTACACCGGTTAAGTATCTTGCTCAACAGCACTTCTACAAGAGTTTTAACAGAAGGGAAAGTATGGCTTTTTAAATTCTGCAGTCCAGATATTCCAAACCAGTTTGGGGAGTTAAACTGACAACCCTCCACTCACAAGCCCTTTCCCGCAATAAAGCAGCGATCACAATGAAACAAAATGATGTGAAAGTGCTGCAGCAAACTTTCCCACTATTTTCTGTTGTTTCAGAGTGTGACTAGCAGTGTGTGATGTGTGGAAAAAACACTGGGCAGGATATTTAAATTTTATAAGACACCAGCTACACATATGTCACCATTGTTTGAGAATTGTGTTTCAATAAAAGTAGCCTAATTACTAGCAAAGACCCTAGGCCTAGTTGAATCACTCAGTGTACTCAAAGTATTTAAGCACTAGACACTAGGAAAAATAGCATTTTTATGAGTAGCAGTAAAACACCAGAGGCCAACAGCGCTGTTGGAACGCCCTGAAATCTACTAATTTCAGAGATTTCTGGGATCACCTGGACTTCATGTGACTTACACTCTCATGTAGCGCCGCACATCACTGGGAAGCCCCGCCTTGTTGAAGGTGAAGTCCTCTGACATCATAGTGATTGACAGTCTGGGTATCCAGTGGGACACAGGATGCTGTGATCTGGAGAGGGGCTTCTAAAGGAAAAGCGAAAACATACTCATTGTCACTGGTGTTCAACTCTTTAACAGTGTGGTTTGCACCAAATGGATTTGATTTACAAATTAAACACAGATACTAATAAATAAGAGAATAAAATTCAATAAAAAACATTAATAACTGATAAAAGTAAACAGGGCAGCATGTCTAAATCTACAGCAAATGACATGGTTTCTCAAACAGCATACTACATGAAGCATATTAATGTCAACGATAATGATAGTGATAATGATAATGATAAACTTTATATTGATCCTTAACAAGGTTACAAGGTCCTCTACAATGAAATAAAAACCGATGAAACACCAATTTAAGTAAAAAGCAGTATAAAACAAACATAAAAGCAAGCAGTACAGGTGCAATCTAAGGAAGGAACTCAAACACACATCAATAAAAGAAAAGCCCCATAGGAAGATAAGACCTTTTGTAAATATTTTATTCAAAGAATTTAAAAGAGGATACTTAAATACACAAAACCCCCACATAAAATTAAGATGATAAGTCTTTTAATAAAAATATGCTTCAAATAGTAGATTGTTTAGGCCAGTGTATATTTCACTTTAGTGGTCATTTAGTGCTGGTGTTGTCCAGTTTGGTTCTGCTCATTTGCTCTACAAACTATCCACTCTCATCAGCATAATCAGCTCACATTTATTTTACCTTGTGCATGTCGGTGTGTCTGGGCGTGATATGGGTGGTGAGCTGAGCTGCATAGTGAACCTCTCTGCTGTCCTCCAGAGGTGACACTCCAGGTTTATGAACGTACACGACCGCATACAGACTGCCATTAGCACGAGTCTCCTCTGGCAGAGAGACATTCACCCGCCTAGCGAGAAAGTGGGGGAGAGATAAAAGGGACAAAAGGTGAAAAAAGATGATACACATGAGGTTTTTCATCCTTACAGCAAGACAGAAACTGATCAATATGCTATTTGTGTTTGGTGCATTGTCACCTCGATTGTTTCTCTGCCTCCAGTACGTGAGAGCTGAAGTTGCTGAGGTGATGACATTTATAGACCTTTTTCACAGCAGCCATTTTGACACACAACAATAGGCAAACACAGGTGTTACTAATCACATTAATTAAGGCTCTGTTCTATTTAGGTACAGAACCTTAATTAATGTGATTAGTAACAGTTGTGTTTACTTACTATTTCATGATAAATTGGCTTCACTTTTCATGTTGTGGATGCAGACAGAAGCTATATAACCCACAACTGTAGAACTGGAGAATCAGTGGCCTTATGCTACAGCTGAAATCACTGCCTGTCCCATGGATTAAAAAAATCACTTCTTTGCTACATTGCTAGCACTATGTTGAGCATTTCAATGGAGTAAAGCTTTCATGGACACAATGATACTACAGTCTTGTCTGATTTTTATTATGCAGGACAAGGTAATTATTTGGCTGTTTATTTGGGTGGAATATCCCCGTGTCAAACCTACCTTTCAAAGGTAGAGCGTAAGTCAAATGGGTCTATTTTCATAATGAGGCTGAGTTGGCTGTCTTCTGGCACTAGACAGGTGAACACACTCAACTGGAAAACAAAAGAGAAGAAAAGGAAAGGAAAGAAGACAATGTTCACTGCAGATATATATGCAGTATAGTAGAGTATTAGCCTATCCCATTCATGAACATCAAGCTATCAAGGCCTGTGTAGAAGGCAATGGGACATGTAGAAATTTCTGCAATTTCTGTGGTCAAGGTCACTGAAATTGAGACTGACAGCAGTGATCTATGCATTTGTAATGTTAAATCATGAATTTCAAATAACTTTTCCCCCTAAAAAATAGATGTGTTATAGCAGCATTCAGGAATAAAACACTTACTGTTCTTAATCAATAAATAAATACAGAAGTAAGACACTTAGTTGTCGCCCATACAGTAAATTACAGTCTCGTCCTTATTTTCCAGATAAACTCACATCATGGCAACGCCCAAGTCGCAAAAGAGGCCAACTGTATCATATTTGTCTATAAAACGTTTAAACACACACACACACACACACACACACACACACACACACAGCTTTTTGAAATACACTGTAACCAGGTAATTCTGTGAGATAACTGCAATCAATAGAAATAATAGCCTTGCTCTGTTGTGACTTAGAGAGAGAAAGACTGAGAGCTAAGGGATGAGGACGATGGAGACAAACATCACCCAGGCACAGGAGCATCATTTTAACCCCCTGGAGGGATCCAATGTAGCACACTGCCACCCAAACCTCTGTCTGTTCAGCTCTGCTGGAGGCAGACTGTGGGAAACCATCGCTCAGCTCCACCACATGGTGAACACTGGCCACCACAACCTGGCTCAGCAGCTCACAGGCTCCCCTTAGTCGTTGACTTCTCTGTATGTCAGGATTAAGTTTGTATGTGTGTCTTAGAGGGCACGGTGTGGAGGTGGGTCTGCCTGAGATTTTTTTTCCTTGCATTGCAATTTCAGAGTAAATGCACACACTGAATTGATTTCCCTTTTCCCGCTATCTTTAATAGGTTATAATTAGTTCGGAAAGTTGAAAACAGTTTTGTTTTTTTACAAAGCGATTACACATTGAGGTGTAGAAAGGACAGCAAAATAATTTGCCAACGAGTTTAAACATACACATAGTTAGGATGCATTGCATCAATTAGACAAGGCGTGCCAGACCTACCCAACAAACAGACTCGAGGTGTGTTGAAATAGGAGTTGGCTAAATCTTCCGTCCATAAAAAAGTGGTTTATTGCAAGTTTATTGCAAAACAGCACATGGCAGAGAATGTTAAAAATGAGGATCATTTCAGCTCACCACAAACAGCTAGCATGTTGCCGTTCATTGACACTCCACCCACTTGATACCAGTACCACAAATGGGGCACCCTTTGTAAACTCTCAGCTGCAGCGAGGAAGATGGTGTGTCAGTTGCTTTTTGGAAGAAAAGATAGCCACTGTCCTCTGGGCAAAACCTAAACTTACAGTGAACTGTTCATGCATTTTAGAACATGCAATACACAGCGGCCGCATGCCAGCTGCGCAGTTTGCCAATAATATTGAATGGCTGGGCTTGTGTGGGGATTATGCTCATGTCAGTTTGTTTGACCAGTAGGAAACAAATGCACACAGTCAGCTGATAAAGTGCCAGTTATAATTATTCAGCACAGATGGTTGGATGTTCTGCTGAGTTGAATATTTTAGTTGCTTGCTATCACTGTTTCTGCCTTCAGACTACTTAATGCTCCTCACTGCCTTTAAAAGCATTAAGCTGCATTTGGGCAGCTTTGGAAGTTGGGTACATGAATCAATTGGTGCTGCAATTTTGATTTTGCTATTTTGTAATCCACTCACATTTTTTAAACTATTTGCATTTTTTTTCAAATTTTTGCCTTTTTGTTAAATTTTGGTTATGCCAATGTCAGCACTGTGACTGTATGCAGAATAGAGAGGTGTATACAGTGATGTGTGCGTATCAATGTCTCCTGGTGGTCTGGAATATAATAAGTCCTTGTTGCAGTTTCTGTAACAAACGCTGCCTTTTCCAGAGTGGTGTTGCCAGCCGGACACCCAACCCCCAACACAGAAGACCAGGGACCATTTGTTGTCCATGTGGTCTGACCTCAGCCCCGTAATCAGTCTGTCATGGTTAGACCTGCTGGCCTTGTGCAAAATGGTGTAGTGTATCACCGACTACAGTAGTACACAGATTTTCCATAAGGCCAGTTTGATGGAGCAACACTTCTGAAAATTTGCACTGTGAGACTTTAGATTAAGGCCTCCTATTCTCCTACAGGCTGCTGTGTTGTGATAAGCGCTTGTGAGGCAGCCATGTGTCTACAGGCTGCAGGTCACATCCTTAGGGGTGCTGTGCACAGCTCCACTGAGAGAGTGTGTGAGCTTCCAGGAATGTGTTGATGGAAATCGCAGCTGAACATATGATTGCTCCAACCTCAGCAGTCATGCTGGGGCCCACCAGCAACAATTTTGTGCGTGCACGCACGCACGCACGCACACACACACACACACACACACACGCCTTTACATACTTTCACTCCCCGTGCTTAAGCCAAACACAGTTACCCCTCTCATGAAATTCTTTACCAACGAAAAATTACTTAATGATTATTTAAACTGAGTGTACAAAACATTAGGAACACTGTGACATTTAGTTGCACTGCAGCTGTTTCACAGAGCATCCTCAGTTTGTTAAAGTATAAACTCTACACGGTGTGCCATAGGCATGCCGGTCCATGCTGACTCCAGCACTTACCTTGGATGTGTCAAGATTGCCTTATAGTGGGTGTCTGTTCAAAATAGCATCTCAGATAATGAATTTGACTTCATTGTGGTGACTTGGCAGGTCATTGCACAAGGCTGAATTCACTGTGATATTAGTGCAGCTGCTCATAGACAATCCCAACATCATTAGCATGGAGCGTTATCCCGCTTAAAAAGAAAATTCCATTCATAGATGCATGCTCTGTTGCCATGAAGACAAGTACCTGCCTGGCAGTGATATTCAGATATCCTGTGGTGTTAAAATGTTGCTCCAATTATCAAGGGAAGTAACCCACAAAGTGCCCAAAAAGGACGTACCTTACACTATCACTCTATCAGCCTAGGTATGCCCACATGGGTGCAGAGCTCAATGTTTGTTTTTAAAGGATCACACTGGCTCTACTTTGACTTTTCATCAACAGTCATGATCGTAATCTGTCCGTCACAAATCTAGATTACGTAAGTGTGTATAGAAAAAGGTTTGGTTGCTTTGAAGCCAAGGCTGACTTATTCCCATTCATGTTGAAAATGTGAAAAACTGCTCCGCAAAACTTCAAAGTCGCCACAAGGCAATTCCATCTAGTGAATACTTGGCCAACATGAACATTCACTAAAATCGCTTTTTTACTCTATTATAATCACTTAAAATTCACACATTAATACCAAATGTGTTCCGCATTTAAAGCTTCCTTACACGTTAACTAGAAACAGAGGGAGCACCTGTTATTCAGCTCAGTATATGCCCAAACTAAGCAGATAGCTCCATCTAGGCCGCGTCTCACCAGAAAACTCGGGAGTTAACAACCAGCGAACCCACTGACTTCGAGCTTTGAATGCGCACACATTTTAAGAGATTATAATGGTGTAAATTCCAGTGACAGTATGTGCCTTCCGGAGCAGTTTTTCATATCTTGTCAACATGAATGGGAGTGAATTGTGATGTGTTAGCTTTGTTGTCACTGTGTCAAAATGCTTTCTCACTGACTCTCTTAAAACAGTGGGTCTAATTCTTGTGAGCATTAAAGGAAGGAATTCAAAGGGAGAAGAGTTTTGCAGGAGAATGTCCATTTCTGCAACATCATTGGCGAGATAAGACTAAATGAACATGGAGAAAAGACACAGGCTAACTAAGTGTTCTGATTTTAACTCAGTTGGGCCCTTTTATCCAAATAAATCTGGAGAATGGAATAATGCCATCATTGGTTATTTGTTGTATAAAGCAAAAGCCAAGCCAAACCAAGACAAGTTTATTTATATAGCCCTTCCTAACAAGAATTATATGTACTCAGTATCCCTTTTTATTGCAAAATATTTTTAAGCCTTTTGCTGCATATTATTTGAGGCAACAGTCAGGTAAATCTGAGTCCTATTTAATTTCCTATTCCTGTAATTTTCCTTCAGTAATACTTGGTCATCATGTTGTTTGGACAAGTTTGGGGGCAAAAGGTGAAGAACAACATATTACGATACTTTGATTCATACTATGCATGATTCATTAACCGTACAGCCTGTCCCGGAAAGCCTTGACCTTTAGAGGAAGGCTTATTTAATTAATATGTTAAATGCTAGCAAGGATTCTAACACAAATAAAGTTGTACTGTACAAAAAAAACTGTTTGACTCTCACCGCCTCTCTTGTTTTCTTTCCAGGAAGTCTTACTATCTGTCCTACGTAAATGAAACATTAAGTACTACTTTGAAGTAGATAAACATCCCTTTTTCCCTCCTTCTATTTCTCTCTTTCATTTGTGTAGGGAAAACACAAGTTACTCACCCCGACTACGCAAATGTCAAGATAAACTCAACTCAGATGACGTTAAAGGATGTTAGCTGTTTTTGTGGCCGAGTGTGAAGTATCTTTAAGCCGGTCAATGGCATTGATTGGTGTGGGTAAGTAGCAGCAGCCAATGTGAGAGGAGCAGGCCCTCACTTTACAGGCCACAGGAGAACAGCTTGTCAGGTTCCCTGGATCAAGCCCTGTGCCATTAGTCATGCCCACTTTTTCAAAGTCTGGCTCGGTCCTGGGGTCTGAACAGGATTTCCTCTGAGGTGGCAGTCTGATCGCACCAGCATCTCGGATTGTAATTGGACTTATACCCACTTATGAGCTGGATCAACAAAATCTAAATCCATTTCATGCTCTCTTGACTGGATGAAAAATATGGTGTTGTAATCAAAGACTCAAACACAGCACGTGACAGAATGTTGTTAGAAAGGATCACATGCGGTTTTGGGATGTTGCTAAATGGCTGCCTGATAGCTAAATATGTCTGATTTAAAATTAATCATGATACAAGGAACTGATCCTAGCTTGTCTTGGGCCTTTCAAAGCAAAACTGCAATACTTAGCACTACATTTTCACTCTGCAAAACATCAAGTCACATTCAGGACTACAAGCTCTTTAGTGCAACACATTATTCATAAATGTCAGCAGTCACAGTCCACACTAAACTTGTATCAGCTGCACTTAGACTGACTATAACTTCTATAATTCTGTCTGCAAAACTCAACTTCATAGCTTGCAACACAACAATGAGTCATGCAGGGTATCAAACTTAAATCTCAACGTTGAGCACCGATACAACAGGCTGTTTTTGCTTTGTTCATTGTAGTAAAATTGTTACTACACCCACACTGCATTTGTTTTTCTGTATTAGTGGACAGCATCTGGTACAGTGGAAAGATGCAGAATAGATGGAAAAATGTTTGTATTATTGGCATCTTGATACCCACGGCATTGTAAGTACACAGCCATACTGAAGCATCAGGATGCCTTGAATTGAAATAAGCAGTAACCGATAATATTATCAATTGAAAAAGCAGAGAAAAAGACAAAAAAGTCATTATTTATCATGTTTTTATTTTTATTTTTATTTTCCTTTGATCATCTCTTGAATGAATTCAGGCACTGACATTCAAACTTTCTAACTGCTCTGTTACACTGCATGTAAAGTTATAATATGGCTAAGGCTGTACAGGTATGCAGCATAGGACTGATATGACCTCGACATTTCAAATATGAGCCAAGGAAATCTTAAATCGAAGGGAAATTCAAAGTCAGGATGAATATCAGGCAACTTGACTGGCCCTGGGTTCAACTTAAATGTCTTTTCATAAATACAAACATGAGATAGTAACATTACAGGTTGTTGCATGCTTGTAGAGCTTTTGGAGAAAGACCGCAAAAACCATCAGGCTACCGCAGCCATTTGACATTTGATATTATAAGTGCACACTTTTATATTTTAATTGGGCATGTTTGTTTGTATGTGTGTGATAATGACATTTGGTAACGTTTTACATTAACTTTTCATAACGCCACAGCATAACCTCCATAAGCACTACTTGGCACGGTTATGAATACTGATGCAATCCTTACAGTATATCAACTTTCATTAGATGTTCAAGCAGTATTTAGGTCATTTGTGACATAGCAGAGGAGCACTGTACAAAATTTATTGGGTGATCCTTCAGTTCCAACAACCCTAAAATGAGTATAGTAAAATACAAGTAATATTATACTCAATAGCTTTTTCTCCTGGTCTTTGTCGTGCCTTCAATAAGAGAGTTTTTTCAAAGCAGTTGAAATAGAAAACACATGTCAATGTCTAAAACATGAGAGTTACTCATAGTGTTATGACAAAAGCCATGCACAGTATGAATTATTGGGTTATTTAAGTAGATAAGTATTTGCTACTGTGTTAGAGACCAAGCAGCTGCTGAATCTTAATCAAATAATTAGAAAAAAACTGTTTAATCACAGAGTATAGAGTTAAAGGCCCTGTGAGGTAGTAAACTGAGCTAGTGTAAGCAGCTTGTTTAGCTTGTTTTAAATTGAGAGTGTTACTTTCCATCTAGTGTTATCTTAGGGCATAAGTGGGTGCCTTCAACCAGAGTTTTGCACCAAAAAAACAAAAAATAAAGTGGTTGAAAATCATAACACATCTTGTCCCTGTTTAGGTTTTCTAGTAATCTAACTGTGTTATTTGGGCCAGTTAAGCCCACTGTGTGAGTGGGTGAGGATATGGCTTCGTGTCTGGAAGCGAGCAGCTGTCACACTTGAAAAGCTGAGTGAGGTGAGCAGGTGGGGGACATGATGTTTTTGCTGTGTGTGCAGGGGCTGTGTCCAGTTTTCCGGGGCCTGGGACAAAATTTATAAATTGGGCTCCAAGACTTAGATTAATAACATAATAGAAGATCC
>OMKZ01047810.1:33785-61052 GCA_900302535.1 Neoniphon sammara | reverse complement strand
TTGATTCAACATGCTGAACATTTAACAAATCCAATCTGTTAATGCAGCCTACACTTCTGTAAACCCTGCAAAAAATCTCAATCTTAATGAGTCCTTTATTTCCTATTCAGTGTTAAAATCCTATACCTGTATTCCCTTTAACAAATGAAAACCCTGCCAGTGGGATGAGATAATACCACTTGTTTCCAAGGCAAATCGAGATGTTTCCAGAATCTTCTTGAATCCAGTGATATTTTATTGATACTAGTGGCCTGATCTGCCTTATTCTGCCTTGTTTCATAATCTTGTTCCCAGAGAAATCACAGAAACAAGTGAAAGTGCAAACAAGTGGGATTTTCTCAACCCCACTGACAGATTTTTTTCCCACTTGTTTTAAGAAAAACAAGATTTTTCAGACTGAATATGAGACTAAATGACTTGTTAAGTTAGACATTTGCTCCAGTGAATGCATTTGCAATGGCATATGAGAAACTAAGAAGTCTATAAAAGGAAAGCACCATGAAAATATTCATTCATAATTGTTGATTAACGTGTCCAGTTGATGACTGCAGTATTGATAATTGCATAAACATTTGGATATTAACGGAACACTGCTCCTTTAATATCCAATATGTCTGTGCTTATGTAAACAGTTCATTCAAATTATTCTCAGCATCATAGTGGAGTCAATAATCAGATTTTTGTGCAGGGAAAAGAAGATGGTGCCTCAGTGGAGACCACTGTATAGCGGCGTATTCAGCACTCTCTCTATTAAGTAAATGCATGTCATTTTAATTTGCAGCTACCAGGGTGAGCTGTCACATACAGACACTACATATATACACTAAATACAGTGAATACTTGACAAGAAAATGTATGCTGCCATACCCACCATGCACCATGCATCATTCAATCCTCGTCCATTGTTATGTACATTTCTGTTGCCATTGTACTCTAGCAAAAGATAAGACTAATAGGTACTTAAAGAACACACTTTATTGTCTTTGGGTTATACTCTACAACAGACATTACAGCTTTGATAACCTAAAAACCATGATGTTGTCATATTGTGTGACTAGAGGACATTATCCTTGTTCTCTTACATTAACATTAGGAGGTGGCATTGTATTGTCCCTTGTAAATTTATTCAATATTCAGCGGACAAACACAAGAGGCTTATCTTTCCCAGCAGTGTAGGGGAAAACGTCAGGAGAATGTTAATGCATACATGTTTGAAATGAGAATACAACCTTAATACATACAACCATAACACCTGTGCCATGTCACTGACTAACTTTTTCCAGCCTATTTCCACAGGAATGTATCAGAGGTCATTCTGCTCACTGTCCATATCTTTGTGATCTTTCCAAAAGAATATGTATTGCTTGTATGCCAATAATATGTATATGTAATATGTATTGCATACTGCTGGTAATTAACAAATTAAGCATATTTTAACACATTTGCTCCGTTTCTCTATGGCTTATAGTGATTAAATTTAATGTTAATGCAGTAAGATGACTGCATTTAATCATCAGTTTCACTCTGGAGATAGCCAAATGCCAAAGTTGACTTTTTCTTTTCTTTCTTTTTTTTTTCTCAGGAAAGGTCAACTTTAAAATCAGATCAATGGGTCCATCAAGGAACAGTCCAAACAAAACTAATAGTCGTGAAATCTCTGTATGTGTAGTCATTATCAAAGTGTAATTCCCTGAACAAAATAAATTTGCTTTTTGGGAAATTAAGTGTGGCAAACAGGACAGGGTGACGACAGCTAGGGATATGATGACTCGTGAACATGAATTTCCCACAGATCCCTTGCCAGTCACTGTGGCCAGTACTTGTATTTTCTGGTTATTAAATTTGAGTTTATCTATATACCACTCACCTTTCTTTGTGTGTTTCAGTCATAGTGGCTCTCACAACCCATACTAACCACCCATTTATTTTCTGTTTATTCCAAGCAAGCCGCCGTTGCTGCTGTTGGCAATGTGAAATGTGTTCCTTTCTGTGGATAGGTGGATTATACCTTAGAAAGGCCTGCCTGAGATCAGATTAGAATGGTAAAATGTATCACAATGAGTATTTGTTCATTTGAAAATGTTGTGGATTTATTAGTCAGGCTATAACTCATTAGCTATTTTATCTAGTCTAGAGAGCAAATATTGATTGTGGCTTCTTTTGTCGCTGTGGCACCTGTAATAGATTAAACTATGGGGCAATCACTGGAGGATGGTGGCAGATTAATTCTGTAACACAGTTCAGAATGCTGTTTGCTAGCATTAAAAAATAAACTGTAACCCATATTAAATTAGAACTGTTTCCTGAACACAACAATGTTCAGGAAGCACACGCACGCGCACGCACGCACACACACACACACACACACACACACACACACACACACACACACACACACACACACACACACACACACACACCTCTTTGTTTTTATCAGCTGAAATATTCACAGAAAACTATATTTCCATATCAGAAGTCAGAGAGAGAGAGAGAATGATTTTTCACTTCCTTAGACCATTATGTCAAGACACATAATGGAAAACAAATAAAGATAAATACGATTTGCAGTAGCATAGAAATGGGGTGTGTTGTTTTCCATGATGTTTTATGTGTGCTCTACAGAGGTACAGTGCAATTCCAAACTATGATGCTAGCTACATAACAGATACAATTACAATGATTTACTCTTGTACCTACCCATTTTATAGTGGTAATAGTCCTCCTCTGACACGGCCAGATACTGAGTGATTTTGCTTTGTATCAAACTTGCCATTAGAGATGTAGTTGTTTGGAACCAATAAAACCCTAATCGGACGGGATTAGTTTTACAGGGGGACATCAGGTAATTTCCCAAATTACTGACATCCTCAGTGATTTTTAGTCCAGTCCAAATCAATCATGTCTGTGTTTTTCTTGAACAACCTCTGTGATAATTACAGAGCAAATTGCCTACTGTTTTTCATCAAACTCAGAGGTCCTCTGATAAATTTAAATCCATCTGAATGGAAACCTGTGTATGGAGTTTAACAAACAGGTGTTTTCCCTTAAGTTCTGACCGAAATACCATAGGCCCTATTCGTTTTATTTAGTTTTGTTTTGAATTCTCCTGAGGTGCAATAACATGCCTTTGACTGAAACATCTGTAGACACCGCTGTATACTGCTCCGAGTCCAACAGTCTGCTGGTATTTAGATATTTGAACAGTTTCTGGCCAATTTAACTGGCATTGGGGCAGCTTACAACACCTCACAGTTAGACTATATCGCCTGCTGAGAGTCTATCTTAAGACATTTAAAAAAAAAAAGAGAGAGAGAGCAGCATCACAGGCTGTACTGACAGCTTCAGGTAGCCACTCCCATCTCTGCAATATCAAAGAGAAATTACAGCCATTCTAATCCCATCTGAATGGGTACGTGAAATTACAGACATCCATGTCAGAATGAGCAGAACTTGGTCCTCCCTCAATCCTCACAGCCGATGTGCCCTTGAGCGCGGCACTTAACCCCTAACTGCTCCAGTGGACAACAACTGAGTGTGAAGCAGGACCTTGATGATAAAAAGCATGTGTGTGCTCAGCAAACCTTCCCTGGAAAAAGAAAGGTTAAAATAAAATGCAGAGATGGAGGAGGGACTTCTCATAGATAATGTTTGTCACCTGGAACTCCAACTGCGATTCAAACCTTCAGCTCATGGCTGCCTCTGCATAGACGTTTCAGTTCCGCGTTGTTCTCTTTCCTCCTCTATCTTACATTAGCATTATTTTACCTACTTACAGATGGTGTTTTGTCTTGTCTGTTCAAAATTGATACAGCGGATGTAGAAATATTGAATTTAAATATTCCCAAATGGGAATTAGTCTTGACTACATAAGACAGCACAGCTCAAAACAAAAGAACAGCGATGTTTCATGCATGCAGAACCTTAAGAATTATGTATGAGGAAAAAAAGTACTAAGGTATTCATTATGTACAGTTTTACATAATCATTGTTTTATTTAAATGGCTGCACGGCATAATCAAACATTTTTGTTCATGATGAAACAATATACTGGTACAGTCAGATTCAGATTCAGCGGTTAGCTTAGAAGTTGCTCTTAAAATTCAGTTCAGTGTGTGGTAAACTCAAAGTTAAATGGACAAAGTTGGTGAACTGAAAGCCTCTTTAAAGTTGAAAGAAAATATATTGCCACATGATGCAAACCCTTCCTCTAGCATCAACCCGCTAGAGCAATTAACCCAAAGTTAATTAGAAAATTTCCCCTCCTGTAATTCAGTTGGATGAGACGGAGGTGCAGGATGGTACAGTGGATGATTCATGGCCCACTGGTAATCACACAGAGCAGGGACCAGAGTACTTGAATTAATCACACCTTCGTTTACTACACAGAAATTGCCCACCACAGCTTTATGATTTAACTATGTTTACCCACTGAATATATATCCTCCAAACACATCCTTCTTTAGGTATTCAGTCTGCTTTTAGGCTCCCAATTAAAACGGTTCTGAAGCAGTTCAAGGGACCTTTGGCTTTTCAAAAGCATTGCTGAAGTAGAGGCCTAATATATTCAACAAAATGCTCTCAAAGCTTTACCAAAGAGGAGATATTTAGCTTTTAATTTTAAACATTTATAGGCAGTTTCACAGACAATGTGTAGGCAAACAGCTGTATATATAGTTATTTATATAGTGATCGCTTTGGGAAAGAAAGAAAGAAAGAAAAAAGAAAAAGAAAAGAAGAAGAAGAAGAAAAGAAAAAAAGAGCTGCAGTTCTCACCTATGTCAACAGTGTCCCAGAAATGCAAGTTTTCATGCCAACCATATACTGTGGAAGCCCAAGAGTTTGCAGCTGATTTCATTGATTGGCATGCTTTCAATCAGAGAAGAGGAACTTCTGTAATCAGTGAAAGTTGCAGTTGGCTGCAGTTGGAATGAGAGAGTAGCATCAAAAGGATATAGCTTGGAGGAAGAGGTGTAACTCAGGTCAAAATGAATGAGAGGTGATGTCCTCAAAAAGTTAGCTGCTGCTCACAGTGAACCGTATTATAACCATATATTTTGAAAAGTCCTATACAAATAAAGTTTATTATAGTGAACTGTGTCTGCCAAGCTAATGTTAGCTATTCATGCTGTGGGCAGAACTCTGTAACTTTTTGAAAATTCAATATGCCAAAATGTTCTATACATATGGCGCATTGTTATTACGACAAGAAAATCAATCGTTTTCATATATCATTCAGAAGACAGTTTTGCACAAAAAACATCTAATAACTCAGCTGTTTAGAAATGATACATCACCAAATCACACCCAGAAGACGTTAGAAAGCCTTTTTTTTAATGTTGCTGAGATCAGACATATTTAAAATATGTTGCAAAAAAGCAAATAAGCCTCATCAACTTATATAAGTAGAAGAAAAATATGGTTCAACCCAACTGAGTTTGGCATCATTATTTGGCTTCTGGTCCTTCTTTTTTCCCAAAAATGCTGATGGAAGTAGCCCCTGAGATGACTGTCTCCTTTCTGTCTCTGGTAACATATAGGCTGGATAGTTTGGATTCAGAGGCAGACAACAGGCCCAGACAGGAACAAAGTCTTCATAGACAAGCAGAGGCTCAGTCAATAATGAGACAATGGAACAGGCGATGGTAACAAATCAGCAGGCAAAAGTCAAAACCAAAACTTACAAAACTGGGCCGAAATATCCAGTAAACCATACATGTGCCATAGGGTGAGCGCAGAGATGTGCACTTCTTACATGTTGCATGCAGTGTGCATAGTGTGAGCATCCCATTCAGAAGGTGGCCCTGGTGAGGGCTGAGAGGCTAAACCAGGAGATTTTACTGATTAGTTCCACATCTGGTAATAAGTAAAATCACCTGGCGTAGTCGTTAGTTGGCATGAAATCACCCGATCATCACCTGCTCATGGTTTATTCTATGAGTCTGCTCCATGAGTGTGTGCTGGGATGGCGCTCATTACAGAGTGACAAGGGCAGAGAGAGCCACTAATATGGAGTGCAATCTGTCAGCAAACATGGCATGATGCTTGACAGCTAAGCAGAACAAATGACAGTGGACGATGGAGCCAAAGCCATGGTTGTAGCAGTCCCAGTTGTGATTTGGAGACGTTTCTTGAAACAGAATCGACACATTTCCACAACTGTCAGCATGGAGAACAGAGAACAACATGGAGGGTTTTGTGTAAGCTTTAACAATTGTCAATTCATTGTTTTACCTGTCTCCACTGCTTGCTGTGCTGGTATCACATGTGTGTTTTTGTTTTGGTGACTGTGTCCTCTTGATGTTCATATCTTGCCTTCACAGAGGCACAACCAACATGTGCTGTTTTTGGCCAAGGTGGACGAAAGCACACCCACCTTGGCCAAAAACAGGGCACCAGCAGGAGGAGACCCAATGTCAGTGTTCATGTTCATGTATTTTAATTGTAAGGTTCAGGTGCATGTTGTCATGATTGTGTGCACATACAAATGTGTGCATAAAGCATGTGTAGGGCCAAGGAAAGAATCAAATTTATGAAGGTGATCTTATGTTTAAGAATGTTTTCTGTGTGTATCCGTGCACACAGTATCACTAGCTGTATAGGAGAATTAATGCATCTACCAAATGAAAAACAACCAAGAAAGACAAGAACAGAAAATGGGCAGTTGTCCTTAGATTATTATAGTAATGCTTTAGACTAGAGTTTAGACCATGTCACTCCCAGTTACAGCTTTTAGTACAAGTTTAGCCATTAAGAAATAAAGGACAGTGCATTTAGTCCAACTAGTCTCTACCATTTAAATATGCTGATGTAAAATGAGTAATTGACAATCATTTTTAATAGTAAAATGTGTGTGGAAATTAAGGGTGCAGGCAATTTCGTACTACAGCTCAGTCATATAAAAAGCAACAATGGGATATTGATTGTGGTGTGTATAAAATGGATTTGGCTCATGCTGGCCGTGCAGCCGAAGCCAAATCTATTGGCTCAGGGCACCAACTTTTTAACTGAGAGCAAAAAGTGGCTATTCAGATTTTGTTTCCCTGTGCTTATTTTGTTGGAGTTCTGCCACTGACTTTCTCCAAAAGTGGAAATACTGACCAAATGCGCTGATGCCATCCTGGTTGTATATTCAGTTTCTCTCTATCCTCTGGATATTGGCCAGTAGCAACTAGAGTTGTGGGACTTTATGGCATTTCATAACTTGTCACTCATCCACTTCACAATACATACATGTTTTTTTGTTTGTTTGTTTTTACACTACCCCGCAACTAGCTGTAGTGAAAAGGGAGTTCCATGCAATCGCTGGATTTGCTGGTGTCATCATCAATGAATTCAACTGTGTCCTTAGAAAAGGTTTCAATTCAGTGAACATGCAAGTCACATGTGACATACATTTGGCTTTGCTGAATGTTGTTGTTAAATGGAAAAGAGCTCAGTGGATTTTCACCCTAAAGGAGGATGGGTGAATAGCCCATTAATAGCCTTTGCTATTTAATGGGGCTCTGCTTAGAGAAATTTGCTAAAAAGATTATTTATCAGTATTATTATTTATCAGAGGACTTTGTTAGAGGTGGTGGATGAGTGTATACATCTGTCTTAAACACCAATAATCCAGTTCAATTCATTTTCTACTGAGGGCTAAGTTAAAATTTTCCAATAAAACCACTGAAGCCCTGGTACCAATCTGATCTAGCCAGTGCTGAGTGCCATCCTAGAACCATACCACTTTCTGGAAGCGTAGTTCCCAAACTAACCTCAATCAAAGTTTTAGTTACCTAAACCTTACCCTAATCATAACTGGAGTTGTTTTAGTTGCCTGACCTCAATCCTAACAATTACCAAAGTTGTTTTACTTTACCAAACCTAAACTTTACCTCAACTTTTCATGTGTTGAAGAAGTGAAAATGGAATGTCAAATTCATGCCATTACCGCACAATCCAAATCATGCTATTTTCACATAATCTTTTTGTGGTGGAGGAATATAATCTTCACACAATTCTTGTCTATAATATGTAATCTGCATTTCAGAGTTAGCTTTACAGGTTCTATTAGTTTTATTACTCATGTTTATTTTTGTCAAAATGGTACCCCTCTAAATGTATTTAATCCTCTTTCCCATGAGGTATATCATCAAACGGAGAAGAAAATGGGGTAGATACTCAAAGTTTTTCTTAGCAAAAGCCAAAATGCCCAAAATGAGCCCATGGTGAGATATCAACATGTTGCTGATTGTTGCAATCAGAGTCTTACAGGGAAAGGATAGAAAGTTTGATAGCTACCCTAACTCTTACTAACATGGAGAAAACAGCTAAACTTCATCACTGAATTTTCAAAGGCAGAGATTCTGGTAAATTCTGATTTGCTCATAAATGATTTAGCATATTTAGCATAGAAATGTGTTCATTGGCCAATCAGAAGAAAGAAAGAAAGAAAGAAAGAAAGAGAAAGAAAGAAAGAAAAAATAAAAATAAAAACACTTGACTGAAAAATATTAATGCCTTGACATACATTACTACTAGAGCTCAGCTATTAGTAGAACTCAGTTACATCCATCTCTCATGTCATCATCCTTATTAAGAAAAGTAATAGAGTGCCACAGAATTATGTGAAATTACCATGCACAGATTTAAACTCTGGAGTTGTTTCCTCTTGAGTGGCATGACATGACCTCCCAATCCCAGAGTTCCATTACCCATCAGGTAGTGCAGATAGGGGGACAGTCTGTCATACAGGTAACCATCAGTGGCTTGGATGTGTGTTGGCAGCTCAATTACCACACTTCTAGAGATGCTATTTGGGACTGTTATCAGCTGTTCGCCCATGAAGGTGACTCACAGTGAAGTCTGCAAGTAAATGCAGACTCCCATTATCCATCTGAAAAGCAAATCAACCTGGCTCTTTTACAAAACCAGTCCATATGTAATGGCTAACAATTATGTTCACCATAAAAGTCTGAAGAGATATGCCACACTGAATTTGTTGGCAGTGCAATTTGCTCTGCAGCTGGTGTAGTATGATGGTGGCATTTATGCTTTTAATAGGTAGATGTGTCCCTGTGGTACTGAGATAATAAAACTGGCACAAGTTACTTTGGGATGAAACCTGTCACCTTTGATGACTACGCTGCAACAGTGCATCATATCAGTGCTCTGTAGTGGCACTTTGGTGTTATTTTTGGGACTCTTGTTGCTTAAATCCTTTCCTCCATATCACAGGATTAAAGGATTCCTAAGTTGTCTGTCTGTCTGTTTGTGTGTGTGTGTGTGTGTGTGTGTGTGTGTGTGTGTGTGTGTGTGGTTGGATTTCCGCCATTACCCTCAAGAAACAGTACCTGCAATGCCTTTCTGGAGTGTCTGCATTGCACTTGACATACATTCATGCATTATACATTTTATATTACAGCATATCAGCACTTTGATGGTCTCCTTAGAAACTTCTGATGTCTGTACATATAATTGCCTACCTTGAAAAATAGCCTAACTCCAGCTCAATATCAGAAAAGTCAAATACACTTAATGATGGTTCATGAAGCATTTCTTTAGACATTTGGTTTTAACAAATTAGGTGGATATGCTGTCACATTGGATATACCCACCCACCTAAACTCAGTCATTCAGAAATGAATCACATAATTAAATGATATATATTTGACTCAACAGTTGTTGGACTGCCATGCGCATATGCTATGAATAATCCATAGGGTTAATGAAATTATACTGCTATATCACGTGTACTGTAAGTAGCAAGTAGCAATATGTAGTAAGTTATACATATATGCTTCAAACTGGCTAGGCTGGTTGTTTTATGCCCAGCGTGCAGTCTAGCACCTAGCAGTTAATGCAGGTGACCCAGAGTTACGTCTGTAAAAAAAAAAAAAAAAAAAAAAAAGCAGAGACTTCAATTATCCGTCTGAACAGCAGCCGGTGTTTCAGTGTGGTGATGTGTTTGAGAAAAATGAAACATATCACCCATTAATCTGACTTGGTGCCATTTAAGGGTTAGGCAGTTGTTATAATCTGAGTTGTTGTGTCAAGCAGTTGATGGGGGTTCCCTGCAGTTTAACCAGTCTGCTGGGTTGAGATATTGTATGTAATGTGAATGACTTTGCCTTTGAATCAGGTTATTCCTACAATCTCTGTAATAGGGTCTGTTAAATTTGCTAACCCAGACCATATCAATAGCATCTTAAGTACATTTTTTAATTTAGCATTTAATGAGATACACCCAGATAGATGAGGTTAGACTAGCTCAGGGATCGAGGCCTCATCAATGAGAAAACGCTGGTGTCTGCTCAGCACATTTAAATGATTTTTTCAGTAGTGTTAGTGCCGTTGTAGCACCATCTCCTTTGATGATTCCTTAAAAATGTGAGCACATTAAGAAGTAGGATCTTGCAAGCTTAGTTTAATTGCTTTAAATACCATTCCAGTTTTTCAGGGACCTGTTAACAATGTTGCACTGTCCTGTTTATTTATTCTGTGAACATTTATTCTATGAAGTCCACAAACAGAAGTTTATGATGTTTTGCTTTAAGGGTCTATTTAATTATTTAACTCCTTGGTGCTATTGCTTTATGAGTGCACCCAGTTATCTCTGTTTGGATCTAAACAAAGTAAATATAATATTGAAACATATTTCAACATTAGTCCTATTATCAAGTTTCAGCGCAGGTGAGTACATCAACCTTACTGACATCAACCACTGATATCAATGATCAGTACAAACAAGAATGAACAATACTTGGATCTGTATAAATTAAATTTTGAATTACAAATCAAAATCAGTCCATTCGCCATGTAGAATGAGAGATTATATTTACTCAGTCCTTCCACAGGCACGGGGAATAGGTTCGAATGTATGAAGGTAATTCAAGGATAAATGTAAATTCAAGTCAACAGGGAGGTTCAAGTCAAGGCTGGGAAATTGAGAACAGAGAGAATAGAATAGAGTATTTTTTTCTTTTTTTCCCTTATTTTCATATTCTGTTTTTGTGTGAATGCTCTGTTTCTTATTCCATGCGAAATCATGTTACTTGCTGCTGCAACAATGTCATTTCCAAACAGGTAATAATTGTTTATTTTTATCTTATATGCTGCTTTGGGTCTGTCCATGTTGAATGTAATATTTGTTACAAGCTCCTCTCCTTTATGTTCCATTTAGATCTAACAGAGCCAAGGTCCCTGTGTTGTTCACTAGAAAGACTCTGCTAAATGGAAAGAACCTTAATTAATGTCAATATAACAGCTGTGTTTACCCTGCTAGTTCATGTCAGAATAGCTCCTGTGAAAAAAAAAAAATCTATTTTTTCTCTTGTGAGAACTGACAAATTCTTTTGTTCTTGAACGAGAATGCGAATGGCAAGGAGGTTGTGCTTGTCCAGATCCACTTTCGTTGTTACAGAATATCCACCTGTCAAAAGTGCCACACATCCGCCTCACATTCCAGCTGGACAGAGAATGGAGGGTGATGGATCAATGTAAGAACTACACGTTTGCTACAGGATAGTGTAGATAACTGTTCAGATTCAGAAAACTTAATTGATCCCTGCAGGGAAATTGCTTTGTTGCAGTACTAGTTGATCAACATACAGTTAGAAAGAGGGATAAAATAAAAAAAAAAAAAAAAAAACTACAGAGGTAAAAAAAAAAAAATGATGAAGTGGATAGAGAAAAATGTGCAAAATGTAATGAGTGAAATATAACTGTTTAGTATCTACAGTGGGTTTAAAAGAGCTTAGGGTGTGAATACATGTAGTGGCTTTTTTAAAGAAAAGTGTTTGTCAGTTAGCTAGTTAGCTATATTGTTTACATTTTCTGCAGACTTTATTAAAATGACAACAAAGCGGTTGCTAGTTAAGAGGCAGACACTGAGGGCTGAGGTAACGTTATCAGGTAACATTAACCAGCATTTGTAACTAGCAAAACAGTAGACTTTATTGTCCAGGAGATATCATGACTTGAAATCAGCGAAACACCTATGATGGGTGCTGCCCAGTGACATACCCACACTCACATTTAACCATAACATTACGGTAAAGTGGCTTTTGCACTGTGCTACCTGTCTGATGGTCCTGATGATGGTAGATTAATGATGGCATTGTCTGATGTCTTCTGTAGCCGTGGGTTAGTAAATAATTCTTTGTTTTTATTCTGCATTGGGCTTCTTATGGATGCTCACCCTGGATTATAGCACAAAGGATTGTAACATCAAATCCTGTGTATTCAGTAAATGAGGGTTTACACAGTGATTCTTACCCCTCTGACAGAAATGTTACTGGTGTGTTACGTAACACTCAAGACAGACTTTCTGTTTGTAGAAATACACTACACAACTACTGTTAATTTAGGAGATGTCAGAAATATAAAAGTTTTCAAGAATTATGCATAAACCACATTTTTCATACAGAATTCATTAATTTATAACAATTTATTTAAAGCATTGTATGTATAGCTTTTGACCATTAAGAATATACACCATGTGTATGCAAACGTTGATGCCACCAGCGTGTGGGATATGGGAGAATGCACAGCTGATAATGGTGTCTGTTTCCACTAAGCTCATTAACACAATATTTTCACTGGGTGCTTAATGTGTGAAAAGTGTTTCATTAAAGTTCTCAGATCAAATACTTATAATTGTGTGTGATTCTACTTTTAGTTGCCTATAAAACACCTTACTTAATCTTTAATATGGCTGTGGAATACAGATGTTGTGATGCTTGTGCTCTGTCAGAAAAGAAGGACCAAAGTTGTACCTTTGGTCACTACAGGTTTACATGTGATGTGTCATTTTCAACACCTACACTTTATTCTCCAGTAATATTTGATGGTTTTATGGTCTTTTTGCTAAACAGCTCAGAAATAAAGTTGCTGTTTCTACAGAGCAGAAACAAAGACCTCCAATAGTAGAGTCCATACATCACTAGAAACAACAGGATTTGATTTTCTTGTGTCAGACGGACAATTGAACACAGCTCACAGATGAACCTGTGCAGAAAGACCACAGGCTGCAAGAGTACAAGCTTAGCCTCAATAAATTGATTCATGTTCTGGGATCACTGGTTTGAGTTAAAATAAGGCAAGGCTTCTTAGACGAATGAAAATTGAAGGAAAAGATATAGACGAAACGATTTTCCATGCTACTGCCATTCCAAAATTTAACGCAGGAAAAGCAGAATAATTTGGGTCAGTTGGCAGTTTTAATCGGATGAGGAGAAATCACCATTATGTTTTAAAGCAGGTCAATCCTAATCTGGTAAGCGGCATGTATCCTTCATCATTCTATTCATCCACTAATCCCAGGGATGACAAAGACACTGACATTACCAGGAGACGAGTGTGTCAGACGACGGTCCTCTATTGTCTGCTACAATACCCTGTGGTCGTCTTGAGCATCCAAATGAAATGTGAATGCGAATGGTATTGCCCGCGCAGAGATTTACTGGGGATGCTTAGTCAATTCATGATAAACTGGTGTGTTGAGAGCATCAAGGGGGGAATGACAAGGCACAGAGCAAGATTACATCCTCTACCTGAATGTAAATCAGATTAGTGTGTGTGTGTGTGTGTGTGTGTGTGTGTGTGTGTGTGTGTGTGTGTGTGTTCCGTCAGCCAAAGTCCAAAGTTATTTTGGATAATCGTCTGCCAAAAATGTATTTCTGTCCGCCACACAAGTAGACACCAGAGAATGGATGCACTGAGAATCAAGTGGAGAAAAAAAACATAAATTAACCAATTGATAAATCAATAATAATAATACTAACGGTAATGCTACTACTACTACTACTACTGCTACTACTACTAATAACTAATAATAATAATAAATCAGAACTGGTAGGACTATTACTAAAGAGCAAGAATTATTTTAAAACTTCATGCAAATGCTTTATGAGTTCACAAAATCTGCTGTTCACTGTCAAATGAGCAGGCCTACAGTTCTTTCTTTTATTACCTCAGGAGGAAGCTGTTTGTGTTCTAGTCCATAGAAACAGCAAAGAGGAATTCATAAACTGAGTGATACATCCCTGTAGTGGATAATGAGTTCTGTAAATCTTGGTTACAGAGTGCACTACCTCGGCTAAAAGCACTGAAGTTTTTGAGGTTAAAAATGTGGATTGCAATAGGATATTATTCAAATGCCATTTTAGCTTTCAGTTGTTCCAGCCAGTAACTCATTAACCATTTCCCAGAACTGAGGCGAGACAGTTCCAAATTGCTCCAGATTTTACAAAGGGCAGAGTCAATTATAGACTTATTCTGAAACTTGTCCAACCAGGATGTTTCCAATGCAGGTGGTCACCAACCCAGATGTGTAGAAACACTAACAGATGGTTTGGGCCTCTGTGTGTGTGTGTGTGTGTGTGTGTGTGTGTGTGTGTGTGTTCATGGGCATGCACATGTGTGTTTCTCATTTTCTCCATGAAAGATCTCAACCTTGCTGTGCAGAACTGAACTAGTGATGAAAGAGATGTGATTGGAAAGGAAAATTGGTATGTTTTTTTTTTTCTCCTTTTCATTTCCTTTTCATCATAAAGTGTTGTTTTATGGCAGCTTGCCTTGTGGTATCTTTTTATTATGCAATGCAGTTATATACTGTATTTGTCACACATTTGTTAAGATTTTTGTAATGTTTCAGCATTATTGCACAGTGACACTGATGTCAGAATGCAGAGAATGAGAGTGAAATGTAAATTGGGGATTGTAATCTGTTACTAATAACTGATTATCCAAATATATGATCAGTAACACAATAAATGGGATTACATGCAGCTTAGTGATTTAATGACATTACTTTCAGTTACTTTTGATTTTAATTTGGATCCAATTTCTACACAATGTAAAGTATTTTTTCCCACAAATACAATGTTGTTATAGCTATTGAAAAAAAATTATAGGATTAAAGTATAGTTTCAGTTACATTTACCAAATAAACAAGAGTATGAGGCTATATATTGCATTGTTTTAAAAATAAGGCAATTACTCAGATAATAAAACTCAGAAAAAATAAAATTAATTTTAATAATTTAAATGATTTACCAATAAAATTTCACAAAATTAAATTTAATAAAGTGATCTGTTTTGTTTTGTTTTTTTTACCAACAAATTTATTTTTGTTTATGTGTACCATTTCTTCCCCAGTCAAAGCTGATAGTATTGTTATACTTTTATAGTTTTGTTTTGAAAAGCTGAAGATACTCATCACAGCTGGAAACATGCCCAATTTTATTGTCAACGCTGAAATCATCACTTGCTGATAAATAGCCTTAATTCACAACTGCAGAAATTGTTTTCTCTCTTACCTCTCTGTCTTGCATGAATGATGAAACCTAGGAATTTTCATGTGTGACATATTATGCTACCATTACATTTTTAAGCATAATAAGTCACACATGAAACATCATGCAGGTCTGCAGGGGTGACTGGTGTCTCCAAAATATGATTAGAAATATGCCAGTGATATATTGGCTTTCAGCATGCATAGCCTCCAGTTGGTCTCCTAAGTGCCTTTAAAATGCATTTTGACATAGTTGGCAATGCGTATGGTGTGAATGAGACAGGAAAAAAATATGTAAGTTTTTCAGAACTGGAGACTTGGATCCATATACTTCCTCCAAGGGCTCTAATGGAGCATAAGAGGATAATCCTTTCTCTTGGAAATCCTTCATCAGGGGTCCTTGCATATTTCCAAAATAATATAATTCCCTTTAGTGGTCCCTTATGCGTAGACTGAGCACAGTCAGGGGCAGTATGACATAGGAAACCATGAAAGCCTGGGTACAGATCATTTAAAAGTGCTCATAAATGGTTTGCATCCCATTTATAGCCTGTATCCTGTGAGACCCAGCAACAAATCTGTGAAGAAAAAAGGATCATAGCTGCTCTCACATGGATGGTTGGCACAGTAGTGATTTGATGTGGGTGACCTTTTATAGTAATGTAAAATAAAGATTAGTACATTGTTGGAATTTAACATCATGGATCATTATCAGAAAATGTTTTATCTCACTGGAACAGACATACCTGTTTGATTGTTCAAACACTTACTGACATTTGTTTTGGTTCTGTTCTGGTTCTGACATTTGTTTTGGTTGCTCAAGGCTATTATTTTCCCTCCTTCTTTTGCGGAGAGTGCGCTGAATTTAAAAGGGCAGTTTACAAAAAGACATATCGTAATTAAGGCACGTTTTCATGATGGAATACGGCAGATGGTGGTGCTTTGTGCCGGCGAAGTGGCATTTCGTTGGGCACACAGATTTTTTCTTGCCTGCACCCCTTTGGTATTTTGGGGATTAATCATGAACTTGAAGTGTAGTAGAGAAGAGCAGTAGACTGTGGACAAAGTCTGTGCAGTGCTCGTTATTTGGAACAAAAATCAAATTGAATCAGTCCACGTTTATATGTCACCTCACTGTGTAAGTATAAAACTGAGTGAAAATCTTGGATACTTGCTCCTCAACAATATATCTGAAACTATAATCTAAGAAATGTAACTGTAAACAGATTTAAAGTAATAAATCTAATCTAATATAATCCAATCTCATATAAACATAGACATTTACACAAAATATGCAGGAATTTTGACTTTTGTGTAGGAAAGGAGGTCTATGTGATAAAATCTTAGAAAATTGTAGTTGCCTACTGGATACATTAAAAAAATCCTGATCATCAAGATGAGTGCCTTACAGAAGTGAAATTAAGCTTTTGTGTTAATGCAATGCCTATGGTCATAGATCACTAATCTCAACTGCATCATTTAAACACAGCTGGTATTATGACTGGATTCGAAACCTGCTTTCAGACAGGGTTTTCCTTCCAGGATCCTGATATATCCACAAAGCTGTGTTGTACAGCTCAGGGAATTCAGATACAACAAGGATTTGTTTCTCCTCTATTTTCCCTCAGTTCCTGGCTGTTCCTTTCCTTTCTATTGGACCTGCTGGGATTTTGTCACAGTACATTAGAAGTTAAAGTTATTTGTACTGGGAACAACAGCACTGACCTGGGGTTTGGAGTGACGTGGTGGAGTTATTGCATCTGATGTGTAGGGGCCTTAATGGTCAAGTGTCACAGTGCACTTTTGGTGTCAAGGATTATGGGGATTTGCACCTTTGTCGTCCAGCTGCTCAGACTAGGTCAGAGGTGCATGGTGCAAGGTGAAGTCATGTTTTGTGCTGTTTTCCAAACTTTCTGTGTTGTTTGCCATCAATTTCTGTTTGGCTCTTGGCCTAATGGAAATTAAATTGTCTCTGGAGTTGTCATCCCTTAGTGCTTTTGGAAGATTTGTCTGCCACAACTACTACATTAGCTCTGTGGTTAGCTAGCCTGTTAGCTAATTAGTACAATAGCTACAGACAGGTGTACTGTTATAGAAAGCTCTTGACCTAAGCTATCGTGAGTTGAAATTAAAATTAGGTATTTATTAGGACTAAATCAAATACATTGTTGGAAAGGTCTTGACCTGGAAAGTAACATCATGTCAGTCTGACGATGGCTTCTGCATTGAATCACTGACCTCTAAACTTGAGCCAATGCATGTTTGAAAGCTTATACATAAGGAACAGAAGGGGCTACAGACATGGAACAAACTGACCGCATCTATTGGTGGTGTGGCAATCATGTGGGACAGCTTTAAATATGGCCATGGATTTATTAAACCACCCCGTGTACTTACAAATATGTTAGTGATTGCAGCTAGCAGTAGCTGAACACTGCAAAATGGTTTCATGTTTACTTTTCTGCAGAATTAGCTGTTTTCAGAGTGGTTACTATGGTAACATACCCTGAAAAGGCTATGTAAAACATTGGGAAAAGTGATCTGGTGCCAAGAAAAGCTAAGTTGTTGATGAATATAACTGTTAAGATTTCATTATTGGCATTTGACATCATGAGCTGTTTTAATAAACCTGATAAATTACTCCAAACGCTCCACTACACCCAGCCCCTTCTACCCTTATGTGGGAAGGCTGCGCTCAGATGAACGAAAATAGCGAGTGATTTTAGATACGCCCTCACTGATATGCTAATATGCAGTGCTTAGCATTGTTTTTTGCGATTGCACAATTAAAATAGGGCCATAAGTGATTTACATCAGATGGAAATACATGTGTCTTCTAGAATCAGCAAACTTTAGTATAATTAATCATTGCAGTTAAAGATTACACTGTTTAAAACAGCAGAAAGACAATGTGACTAATGTCACTGCTCAGTTTGATCATTCACTCATTCCAGTTTACCAGTATCAGTTACAACCAACAGTTTATGCTTTCAGTACTTGAATTCATATTCAAAGTCCTGATGTGCATTTCAGATATACTTCTATATTTGAGAATTAAGCACATAAAGGATTTTTACTATTAAACCAGATTTTTTTTGTCTCTGCTGCTGGAAGTGTATGAGGGCCACTGAGAAAGGCATGAAATTTATGTTTTCATAAGACAACAGCTGTCAGTATAAGATGGTATTTACTGGAAAGTGTCATTCTGTTTGTCACATGCCGTACCTCTGAATTTCCACATGGGCAGTGAAGTAAATTAAGCGTAAAGTGGCAGCAGCATCACTAAAATGACAGCACTCTATGCCAAACTTTATCTGACCTTGGCCATCTATTTTGAAAATATGCTTTGGACTAGACATCAGTTTTTATATTGTGTACTTTAGACACTGTGGAGTTTCAGAAGCTGACTTGTTGGGTGGGATGAAAATTGATTGCAAAACATTGAAAATGGCACTTGTGACCATGTGTAAATGGTGTTCTTTCAAATCTATCCTTTGTGAAGCAGATTTATTATTTGTTGAATTTATTGAATGAAATACTATGTAATAATTTCAAATTACAGTGTTCTTTGGAAGTTTTCTTTATGTTCAGACCCCGTAAAATGAAAGTTATTCAGTGAGGGCAATAAATGTATTCTTTTATAGATTTTTTGGGATTTGAATGGATTAAATATCTTTTCATATGCTAATTCATATGGGAATTGTGATGTGTGTGACTGTGTGCAAGGATGTCCATGTGGGTATGTGAGAGAGAGAATAAAGGAAAAAGAGAGAGAACAAGAAATTATTTCTTACAGAGATCCAGACCTAGCTGCTTTAGAGAAACAAATTCACCAGGGAGTGTGAAAAGTCACCAAAGTTTCTTGGCTGACAACAATAGATTGTATGTTTATGCTCAAATGATAATAATCAAAATAATAAGGGCAAGGAAACCACTTGTAATGCAGAGAGTTTGTTCAATATACATTTATTCAAACTTATAATTGCATAAAAATTGTGTTTGAGAACTGTTACAATTTGTTGCAAAGTCTTCTACAGTAGAAAATGTATCATAGGACATGAACTGTAGGCAACATAATTCACCTCTGCTCCTCTAAGGCTGCTGCTTTTGACTGTTGCATATTGACACCAAGGGGTAGTTATGAAGTTATGTTATGAAGTTATAGTTATGAAGTCAGGTAATTCTAATCAGCTGCGTTATTGTTAACAAAACAAAACAAAACAAAAAAAAACATTCATCCACCTCTGTCACTGTGACCTCTGGAGATCTCCGCCAGGTGTGTGTGGGAACACATGTCTACATAAAGTAGATAGTTGTTATTGCTTTTTGCCAGAACTCATTGTAGAGAGGGTAAGAGGGGATTTCCATGATGGCTTTGATCTTGTCCGTCATCCAAAGACCCAAGAAGATTAGACAAATTAGTCCAAACAGCAATGGCTGTTTTACACTTCATTTTTTTTTTACAGTCACGAAGCATCAGGCTATTGAAGCTATTTTAACCCGTGCTTGTTGACAGATTACATCAGCTTCTGAAACCTTTTACAGTGATGTATTCCCATGTGTCTGCTCTGTGTTCTGTTGACTTTCTTCGTCAACAGTATGTTTTATAAACTCAGCCAGAAAACGCAACGCATGTTCTGGATTTTTTTCACCCGCAATCAGAGCAAACACAACCACAATAGGATAAAAAATAAATAAATAAATTAAAAAAAACGCGTATTATGCTGATAGGTCCAATAGTACACTGAGAGAGAGAGAGAGAGAGAGAGAGAGAGAGAGAGACAATGAATGGAGAAAGCAGCATAGTGACCCAGAAGGCAGAGAGCAGAGCCTGGTCAAGTGAGCCAGACAATCATTGGAGTGAGGGAGCGGAAGAAGCAAGAACAAACATTTTTCAAAGTTTCTGAATCACTTCAACCACAAGAGGTTCTTCATTATACAGTCATAACTGTGCACAAAATATTTTAGGCTGATATGCCCACGCAATTCATGTACAGTATGATCACATTATTAATTGGTTTTGTCTTTAATCTCTCTATAAACACCAATTTTCAGTTTTTTAGACACCCTGTGGTATATAAGCAGATCTGCTTGAGTTAAATGATATGTTATGAACAGTGTTCTGATAATGTAAATGTGATTCCATATTGCAGTCATGACGGTTACTGCCAGTCATGTCTATAAATTGTCAGTTCCTGTTAAAATCCCTATTATGAAGTCTCAGGTATGCTCCTCTCTGATTCGCTGCTCTTGTTGTGTTGGTTAATCCCACCATCTCACCCTATTTTTAGAGGCTTAGAACCTGACCTGTTTGAACTTGTCTTAATATCACTACCTCTTATTCCTTATTTTCTGGCATATCATCTGTACCCTTGTCCCTTGTCCATTTTTCATCCATCCATCTATCCTTGTATCCATATATTTTCTAGACACTTATCAAACCAGGTTAAAGCAGAGTAGCCCACAGGGTTTTTCTTCCTTTCAGTCCAGGCATGGTGAAACACATTTTTTGCTTTCATAGTATGACCACTGCTCTATACAATACAGTTTTCTAATTTGACGGCAATATCAGCACACTCCACTGTGGCGCTAATCCATAATCAGCACAGTGCATCCGGAAAGGCGCTGCCAAAGAAGAAGACCTCTATGTCCACTGGCCTGACTAGACTATAACAGTAGATTAACTGGAGAAATATTATAAACAGGCAGCATTGCATTTGCGTGTCTATTGCTCTGTCCGCGACCCCTGTTAGTATTTGCCACTGTCACCATGTAGGATGTTCCCCAGAGGATGAACCCTTTCAATTTTGGTGGCCTTCTGACTTTTCCCTCTAACACCATCATCAGCCACAATTTTGGCTTTTACATAAAATGAAACCAATCAGTCAATATTCTAACCTCCAGTGTGAAATTTTACAGCAAAGTAGGCTTATTTAATTTTTGGTAGTGGTGAACCTTCTAAAAACAAAGAAGGAAATTCATACCCAGAGCCTTTACGGTCACCTTTTCCATTCTTTTTCCACTTACAGGATGGGGCATCTTTAATTTATTGAATGTAATAGGGGACTGTGGTGTATGTTAATTAGAACAATTGAACTGGTATAGAAAAAAATGAATGACAACTTATGATGAATCCTGAAATTCTGTGGTATTCCCATTCCAGGGGGTCTTGAGAGGGCACACTTTCTCAAATATGATTTCCCAGGCAGCAGCCTTATGGCAAGTTGTGCCCAAATGTAAATGAGAACTCAGAGCTCCTCACTCAGATGTACGCACTTCAGCCAAAACAGCTCCCTGGTTCTGCCTGTGAAACCAAAGAAAACGGCCTTGAGTAAGAGAAAGTATCCATTGATGTCTCAGCTGCTTTGGAGAGATAGCACATTGTGTTCTGAACACTAAGGCATTTATCCATAGGGTTTGCATTCCAATGCTTTCAATGCAACATCTGCTTATCTTTTATTTTATTACTTAATAGATACTGTGTTAGAACCCCAGTCCAAAATTGGAGCAGAGCTACACCTGTGGCACCGCTGACACCCTCTAGTTCCTTTATTTCTGTTCACTTTGTTGGCATGAAGACATTTCATTTGCAAATGTTGTGCAGTCTTGACGTATGACAAATATATCAGTATATGGCGAATAAATATACGCTATATTATAATTTTAAACCTGTTTTATGACTATTTTGCATAGTTTTGTATTGTTTTTAAATACTAGCTTGAGACAGACGTTTTATGCTTTTTCAAAACCCTACTCATCATTTACCTGCATGTATGTACCTATAATAAATATACCTTAAATCACAGATTTAGTCTGCAATAATCTTTTGTTATTAGAGGGACTACTGCTCATGAAATATTTCATCTCAGTTTCATTTGAACCTTAATAGTGATGCCTGAAAAACAAGTAGCACTAGTATTATAGCAAGCATTATAACTAACGTTCACTTTGCATATCAATATCCTCCTCTATATTGTAGGCTGTAATCATAGTAGATCTCATCATGCCAGATCTATGGCAAATTATGCATTCTTGCATGTCTGTCAACAGTGATGGATATGCTGAAGTAACTTTCATCACATAATCCTGTTTCATCACAGAATATTGATTTAAATAAAACATGTCATGATTTTATTTTATTTTTTTATCCATTTGTGAGGCTAAACTAACATCAATTAGAATTTCTGTGTACTGAGCAGTGAATGTTCAGATGTGATAATCTCAGTGAAGGCCAGTAACCAAAAACAACAAAGTAGCCAAGAAATAATGTCTGTCCAGCAAAGTGGCTCCCATCAGATAGGTAGTGTCAAGACCTCTAATGGGCCGCAAATGACAGCTCTTATCTGCAGGCTGGCAGATGTAGAAAAAGTACACTGATAAGAGGCAAGCTAGCTGACTTTGATACAGTGTTGATGAGACAGGGTATGAAAAAATCCTTAGCACCCAGCTGGTTCTGGTGTAAGTATCTCATTAAAGGTATATATATGCTGCTAGATGTTGAGAGTGTGGATTCTGAACAAAAATGAGAATGTTTTAACTTGCACATATAAATGCATTTGGATGCATTTATACAGTCATGCATGCATTTATCACCACAATATACAGTAAAGGCAAGATGGCTAAAGTATAGAAAGGGTAAAGCTGAAGTGAATTGCAAGAAACAATGTACTATGTGCTACTGCTATGTACTACAGCATATTACTTTAAATGAAATGTTGGCATTGGTCAAAAGCTGAAAAACTTTTACTTACCACTAATGCTAACTTCAACATGTTTCAAATCTTCTCTCAAAAAGTATAAGCCATATGTGTCAGAACTGTTAATATGATTATTGATAAATATAATACATTACAAAAAAGTTCATGGACTTGATTCATACCTGCACTCAAGCACTGTTCGGCACTGTACTCAATTTATTTCCTATTGCACATCATGGGGAATAGCAGCTTCCAGGAAGACATACATTTGGCCTGGAGATATGTGCAAATTAAAGCATGTCCACAATGTACAGAGATAAGCAAATTGCGGACCTAAATTAAATAACTGAAAAATTCACCAGCCCTGTGAATTGGAAATCCTATGGAGTAGATGTGGCATCACAATTTTGAAACTGTTCTATGATATTCACCAGGTGTTTTACAAAATGAGTTCATATTGTGCTGGCATAACACATAAGTAAAAGGACAGAGTGATGCAGTTGAATAATGTGCATGCTGAATATTTCCTATTGATGTATGTCATGTCTAAAAGGAGCAGCTTACATATATGTATGAAGTGTGGAGGACATATAATTGCATGGTGTTCAACATGTTCAGCTGTAAGTAGGCTGCGCCTTGTGAGATTTGGAAATGAAAGAACTGAATGATGAAAGAATTTGTTAAGAATTTAATTAGAATGAAGCAGGTATTTTCATTTATTCTTATCCACAACTCATGTAATTATTTCATGTAAAATTGTGTTTTTCTTCAAAATACCACTCGGTAAACCTGCCACCGTCTGTCAAATGGAGATATCACACATTTAAAAAGAAGCTTTGTTGCCAAGTCTGAAAACCCTGGGAAACACCTGCAATTTGGAGAATCACTATCATGTGAGCTTTGCTACCTATGCTGACATCTTTGGTGATAAGCGGTCAGTGATTTGATGTTTTGCACTCAGTTTAGGCACTGACCCAATAATAATGAAGACAATAGCATAACCTACTAGTTCAGAAGAAAAGAGCCAGATTTGCATTGTTGCTCATCACCCTTCTAATCTTGGAGTGCCTTTCATCTCTCAGTTTTCCTTTTTAGCACCCTGGCCTTCCTTTGAGCGATTTATGCAGTTTTTCCCCCTTGAACTTTTTGCTGATGAAGTTTTAGTTTATGTAAGTACCAGTATTTTCTTTTTGTTTGTTCACCCATGGTGACTATCGCTGCTCATGCTGACACATGCTGACAGCAAATGTAAAAGGTTTCATGAACTAGTTATAGGTTGAAATACTATTGTATTACATACGGCATAACTATATTATAGTGTTTCTAGCAAAAATTTGAAACTTTATATGATAATGTTGCTTTATATGATAATGTTCACAGCATTTTGCACTGTTACCAAAGAAACCATTGCTGTACAATTATTCAAGTTTATAATTCTCCAAGATCCTTGAATCAAAACTAGTATAGCCTCCTCTACCCTTTGTGTGACCTTTGCTGTCATAACAACCCCATAACAACTCCCATTAGCCTGGTGGTGATACACTGACTTTAAAAAAAGAATTTATCTCCAGGAAATATTGTATTTCTCAACAAACATCATCTACTCCATTTCAGTGCACCTTTCCATCAGAGGATTGATTCATTGGCTAGTTTGATTTTATAATACAGTATCATATTATCAATTAGCAGACTGGCTCCAAGATGGTAGTGCCTATACAAATAAACATTTCCAAAGGACAGCTTCTACATTTATTTAAGTATGGAGGCAAATATGTGGCAGACATGAACAGGTTAAGTGTATCTACAAAGCCTTGAACCCAACCTGTTCAAGAAGAAGCTAGGTCTCACTTTAACAATGAAGGATGAGAAATTAATTGAACTGTGATTTACCGTGATATCTGCATTATTAGTGGCTGAATCTTTTATTAAGTGTTAAATAACATTGATTTGGAGCACTATTGATGATGTATGATGTCATAAAAATGTTCGGAAAATATATGACACACCGGAGAAAAAAAAATCTTAATCTTAATGGGATTAAAAATAGTTCCGCCAGTTACAGAACAGTGTGGTTGTATCAATCTGTCTGTGATGTTGTCCAACTTAAATAAAGAAGTGTTACGGCCGTTGACTCATTTAGTGGCCATTTGTTTCCATTTAGGATACCTTGGTTTGCAGTAGACTGAATTGGTTTTCCTTCTTATTTTCTTTCATAAAGTTAGAGTTCTGCTGCCCGTTTGTTCCAGGGGGGTTTATTGTGTTTATGCTACATTTAACCCGTGTTTCCTAATAAATTCTTATTTTGGACTTTATCAATCAGTTTCCTGTGCCTCCTTTTCTCTGGGTTACATCAACTGTTACTCCCCACATTCCCGGTGTCATTGGGGACGTAACAGGATGGTATATAAATCGAACCTCTGAAGGAGGGAAATGATGTGCACGAATGTGGTATAATGTGCTTTGTTCATTAGAGTGAACAGGAAGTATTTGAGTTTCTCTTTAAGTGAAAAACCCATTGCAGAACACATGCTGCCCGAGTGCCCAGCTCCCTGTCTGTGGTGGAGGAGATTATGACTGTGGTAAGAGTATGGGTGGCACAGCCTTGGTGGGATATGCATTACTTCTAATTTAGATCAAAGAGTGACACATGTCAGGAAGAAACACAGACGTGAAGATGTAGAGAGCAGGCTGAGTCTAGCAGTGCGTTACTTGTTTAATTTCTGTCCTAAAACCATTAACTTCCCTGCTCCCCCTTGGTCCACTCTCTCTGTTTTGTCAGTGCTAAGACTTCAAGTAATGTTGCACAATGAGAGATGAGTCAGTATTGTCTGCTCTATTTGTGCCCTGGTACTGTTATTGGTGATCACATCAAAATCTTATGGCAGTAAGACAGGTTGTATATCATCCATGGACTGAATGGTTGCCAAGGTGTTCATAAGTGGTTGCTAGGATGTTTCTAGTCTGTTCCTAGGTGGTTGCACTGTAAGCAGTCTCAGGACAGCCCATAATAACAGTGCACAGCTTAAAGCAATCAGGGAAGGCCATATATACCAATACCTAGCTCATAAAACCCAGACAGCCCATGATAAATATTATGAAGCAGCAGTTGAAGCAGTAGCTATAGTAGTTAGAGCAATACTGTAGCTTTGAATGAGTTGAAGCAAGTTTATATTTGCATTAGTAGCAGTAAAAGAGTAAAACAGCGAAACAGTAGGATAGGAAACAGCAGGTGCAAGTCTGAGAAAGTGGTGAAGAGTGACTGCTGAGACTGAACTATAAGGAGCCAATCAGAACCGCAAAATGTTGAATACTCAAAGCTGATTGGTTGGAAGGCTAGAGTGAATTGTGACATCATCCGCTCAGGCAGGCTTCCATTCTCTGCCATTATAAAGCTTATTAAAAAAGCATAAAACTTAAACTGTGATATCTTACAAAAAGTATCAAAAAGCCGATTTAGAGTTATAAAGTACTGAAACATGTGACCCATTTAAAGTTTGAATTAAAAGGGCTGAGTTTAAACTCCCATTATAAAAATGAGATAAAAGTTAAATATATTTAAGAAGTTTAAAAAGTTGAATACAAGCACTGACAGTTTAAACAGTGTAAGAAAAATTAAGTCTGCAAAGTTTTGTCTGGAAGAAGATACAAATAAGGTCAAGAAAGTAATAAGGGTGTATAAGAGCACACTATGGGCTTGTGTCCACTAGGCATCTTTTTCGGAGCATCAGCAGCCTTTTTTAATTGTTTTCAGTGGTTTTTGAGTGCTCGCAGCCGCCTCTGAGTGCCAGTATCATTTTTCTCTTTTTTTGTCAGAGCATCCTGGTGTTTTTGTGTGTTTGCCTCTGAGCGCTTCAAGTAGAAATCAGCTCAACTTCTCTGACAGATACTGTGCTCGTCAATGTCTCCTCTACTGTGACCAATCACAGTAGAGGAGGTGGGACCTTTAGACAAGATGACATTATTGTTGTCGACCATTGTCAATGGTAAATAAAACCTGGGAACTGATATTAGTGGGATTTCAACAGATCTGATTTTTTTCAGGTGCTTGTTCTGAGCGCCTCTCAGCACTTTCCTGCTAGGACACAGGCCCTAACAAGGCATTTAAGCTGATGTAGGACTACTATCCTATATCAACACCAAGTACACTTACCTCATATCTGCACTGTCCATCAGTGAACAAAGACAAGCCATAATAGCACAGAAATACATCAATCAAGCTATTCACAATCTATCACTGAAAGCAAACAGGAATCGGGCAACCAGAACACCATTATCCACCCTACTTCAGATGAAACA
>OMKZ01047806.1:17275-31372 GCA_900302535.1 Neoniphon sammara | reverse complement strand
ACAGGAGACTCGACTTTGTAAAATTGAGCACCACAAAACAAAAGATGAGTGACACTATTACTATTTAATACACTATTCTTGTGATGAAAGACTTCATCTTTGAAATACATAAAGTTAACTTGATATCTCATTTTTTTTACAGTACACAGGTAGGTATATATAAGTTAGCCTAAGTGTGCAGAATAAGACAGACAGCTAATGTTCGGTGCAATGTGCGCCTGAGGCTGTTACTTAAGTCAGCAGCTAGAATTGGTGGTAAATGTTGAGTTTTTAATTGTGATAAACTGGTGTTCTGTGAATCAAATACATGCCTATTTTTTTCTAAAAGACATCAGAGATTTGTCAGAGGTCTTAAGTCTTGTTCTAATTATATGTATATTTACTGATAAGTAAGGCAATAGCCTATCAAACCACAAGAATTTTGAAAGGAGGTTGGCCTGATGAGCCTGACAAGGTCACAACAAGCTATTTATTCATGTTGATTCACAGATACAGTCGGCAAAACCAAACTTTTCTAGTGTTCGGAAAACAAATGATCAGAAACACAGACTCACCTGCTGCTGTCTCATTTCTCCATGAATGGAGCTCACTGACTGAGCCCTGCTGCTCCTGCCGACAGCAGCTCTCCAGCAGTGGGCGAGCTAACAGAACTTACTGACTGACAGTACAAACTGCTGCGGACTGCTGTGTGCTAGTAATTTATTTCAGCTGAGCTGCACTAAGCTGAGGTAATATTTTGTGGTGGTGTTGATGGATGAAGCTGAGTATCTTTCTTTATCTTTGGGAAACTTTGATATGTCCATCAGGAATTAATGTTACGCTACCACCAGGTCCAACCACAAGTTTTACTCCATGCTGCAACTGGATTATGATGCGTTCACAGACCAGTATCAGAAATCGTTTACTGGAGTGTTAGGCAAGATTCTATGTATCAAGCTATTTTTTATATCATCTCTATGAGTTCCGTACTGACTGTTTGATTTTTAAGATAATCTGTGAATTTTGACACAGATTGCTTCAATCGATTTTAAGTTAATGTGATGAAAAAAAATGTCATCAATAAAGCAGCAGAAAAAGTTACACATCATCTTGCAATCAAAACAATGATTTAAAAATTAGATCCGGGGCTTTTCTAAATACATCTGGGGCTTAAGCCCCTCAAGCCCATACCTGGCTCCGCCTCTGGGCTTAACAAACAACAGTAACTGTTTTCTCGTTAGCACAGTTGCTGATTTTGTGCTGTTCCTGGATCACTGGTCAGTTCCTCACATCAACTCTACTACTACAAGCCTCTAAAGTGTGGGTTTTTAGCAAGTGAGCTCTAAAGCAATGTTAGCTGGGAAAATATTGGCTCACATATTGTTGCCACCCTAGTAAGAGCTATAGCTCTTTCAGTTCCAACAAGCAGGATATTTTCACTTGGCTGGACAGTTGGTTGGTCTTACCAGAGTCCAGACAATCTTGTTACCCTACAAGGGGAACTAAAGCCCACCCAGCCCTGCTGGAATGGATTACTGTAGAAAATACAGCCCCTAAAACTCCATTTTATTACAGTTATTGAGTTTTAGGAGCTCTTAAATCTGGTGGATGACAAAGATATATTCTAAATAAGAAAATCCACTTTTTTATATGGGTTTAAAATCTTCAAGAATTCTGGCAATGTGGTTAAACAAACCTTAAACTGTGTGGATCATTCCTGTAATAACAAGAAAATGACTCTTGATTCAAGACAATCCCCATATACCCTTTAGAAACAACTGAAATGTCAACGCATTTCATTTCACTTGTTTATTTGCAATAGTTCAAAAATGGACTTGAATCTATGTGTATATGTACAGGTCTAACCCTTGTAAATTACATGGTATAAAACACGAGAATTATGAGGAAAATTTTGCATGTGAAACCTTTATCTGGTTTTACCCGGCTTTTTAAGTTGGAGTTGTGGTGCTTAGAGGAGGAACATACTCAATAGGACTGTGGTGAAACTTGCTCAGTTGATGAAAGAAAGAGTTGCACTGGAAAAAAGTAGTATTCAGAAAGAAGAGGAGGCATGAGCAAAAGGACAAAGACTTACAAAGGATAGAGAAGACCACAGGTGACAAAATGCGGGGAACAGTGGGACATTCAAAGCAGGCATACGGCAAGAAAAAGAGACCAAAAGTAGGAAAAGAAAAGAGGGGAGTGAGATGGAAAGCCATAAAGAGAAAACATGCAGCCATTTGTACCTCAGGCCTTGCTTCCCAAATCCCTGTGCTCAGTAGCCAGCCATATCCCTAAGCTAACATAACCGTACACACACACACACACACCAGAAAAATTCCCACAGAGAAAAGAGCCGCACCTCGGGCTAGCCGTTCACACACATCCCGAAAGAGAGTAGCTTTGATGCAAAGCCCAAACGACTTCTTTTATCTGCCTCCATTGGGTGCACATGGGTGTGTGCGTGTATGTGTGTGGGACACAAACTATTCTTCACAGAAAACTACACAGATACTTTCAAAGTGTAGATTGTCAATAATGTTTGTCAAAAGAAAGGGCAAGTTTGGAGATCAGTGGAAAATAAGTGAAATATGAACAAACAGAGAGCAGCGCTACTCACTATTTGGAATACGGAATCTATAAAATTGCTGGGATGTGATTCTGTACTCTACACATTTAGCAAAGCCACAAGGAAAGAGGGAAGAGATAAAATGAGAGTAAATAAAGATTATGATACAGAGTGAGTCTGTGTTAAACATTTTCATTCAAATAACTGTCTGTTTTCCCACTCACTGCCACTAAATGATATAGCACAATGAAATCTATGAAAGCGTTTGCATTTGCTGTTCTAAACACTTGGTGTCTGGTCTTCTCTGGTGCTGCACAAGAAGTGAGTTCGGGCTTGTTTGAAATGAACAGAAGAAGAACTGGGTAGTTAGCATGAGCAGCGATAGCCACCATGGCTGAACAGACAAAGAAAAGAGCGCGATCTACAGAAACTCAAACTTCATCAACAGAAGAGGAAGGACAAGAAAAAGACATCACAGTATTAGACACTGTTTGATTGACAGCTGATCTCTGGGAAGTGCAGTGTAGAAACACTACAGCAATGAAAGTGCTTAGTGCCAAAACTGGAGGCAAAAAAAAATATAAATCTTTCAAGGACATTAAGAAAAAAGAAAGAAAGAGAAAAGAAAGTTTTGTGATTGGGAAGGCAGGGCAGACGAATACATAGCAAAAGAAAAATCGAGAGAAAAAGAGAATGTGGCTCTAACTAAATGAACAGACTGTAGATCAGAGAGAAAAATGACAAAGGAGAAGTGGAGGAGGAGAAGAGGGAACAATGACAAATCCCAATGAATATGAGACCCAACAGGATTCTAATACTTACTTTATCACCCAGCCAGACTCCTCTGACAAATCACTTAATATGCAAATAGTGCTGTATTTATTCCAATGACAAATCATGCAGTCATATAAACACACTCGCGAAATAGGGTACACACAGATGCTCGCACACAAGCACATGCTCAGGTACTGACACACACACACACACACACACACACACACAAACACAAACAGAGTCACATACAGGTGGCTTGGTGATCAAGACCAATGGTGCTCAATAACTGCTACATAAACAGGATGGATGCCCCCAATCCCACCTGTATATGTGTCTGTACAATAGAACCTTATTTTATGTAGTTATTAAAGGCGCTATGTGTAGCATTTCTAAACGTGAGTATATCATTGCCAATATAATTGGGATACCTTGGTATAATTATCATAAACAAATGAGACGTGATCAAAATGATTGGTAACCAATCTCTGATTTCTCTCTGTGGTTTTTGTGCCAGCGCAGCTCAGAATTATTATATTTCCCATGAACCCCATTTTTTCAGGATGCAAAGAGGATCTTTGTTTTCTTGGCCAAAGGTTTTCACTTTTTCCTCACTGAAGATGATAAACATTCTGGAAGTGGCTGTCCCATCGGTCTTTCACTCTGTCCATCATCTGCTGTTGTCTGAAACTCTAAAAGTTTTAGCTCAGTTTGCAAAATAACAGTACCCTCTCCTTTTTTTGTGCCGTAAAGCAATACACAAGATTTTCTGTGAAATCTGACCTCACACAATGCAAAATGTAGAGCCGCGCAGAGAGCATCCGTCTTCTCAGTTATGGTTTCTTTTCTTTACAATAATTACACTATTTAGTTATATAGTAATGTATCATTTATTGATGTTAAAAAGCTACATGTTGCACCTTTAAATTTGTATGAATGAATGTGTATGGGCAACGCCCTCTGCCTGCAGCCATGACTGAATTCTAAATATTTTTATTAGTGGTTATAAGTACATGTATGCCACTCACAGAGTAACATTATTGGAATAAACAGAGTACAGCCAGTGGGAATTATCTTCAATCAGAAAAACATTGTGAGGTCTGTCTGTGTTGTTTTGCTTCTCTTATCTGACTGGTTTTCTAATGAAGTGACCATAACAGCAACCATTCATCTATCATTCGCCCACGTCATCTGTCTCCAAGACTGTCTGCTTTGTTGTTTTTGTTCATTTTAAGGTTGAATGGTCAAAATAATTAGTTAACTACAAGCTATAAAAAGGCTCCATGTTCTTTGCGTCCTCTTGTCAATATGTACAAAACACCAGTGTCGAGCTCGTGAAAATTAATCACAATGAGCCTCCAAAACAGCTTAAATCTATCTTGGCGCTGCTTCAGCAAGCAAGAGGCATTTGACTCCAATCTTCCCCAAGAAATTCCATTGTTTGGTATTTTGATGATTGTCATTGAAAATGCCACAACAGAGTAACAAATAATTGTTAACCTGAGGTGAGATCTGGTGACTGGTATGGCTTTGATACACGTCTGACATCATTGTCACGCTCAGCCAAGTATTGAGTGAAAATTTGTGCTTTGCAGATGGAGGCGTTGTCGTCATTTAAGGTCTCTTACCCACCAGGGTAGAAATGTTTCACAATAGGAAGAACATGATCACACAGAGTGGCTATGTAATTATTGGCATTTGCATAGCCTTCTTAGGGTTCAATGCACTTAAACCTTGCCAAGAAAATGCGTCACACACTATAATAGAGCTGCCAGAACCCTTCACCATGGGAAACATGAGCCTGTGGACGTCTTTGGCATGCAGTACACCACATGTCCTCATCTACTGGTTGAGAACATGGTGAAGGATGATTCACCTGACCATATGACCATGTTCTTTCCACAGCTCAGTAGAGCAGTGGTTGTATTCTTTGCACCATTTTACTTGCAGAAATGCATTCTTAGGCATAACAAGGGATTTCTACACTCCAGTGTGTCTGTCTGCTCATGAAGAAACTGCCTGCTCACACCTTAGGTACACGTTTGCTGTCAGCTGGCTTGAGTCTCTTCAATTTTCCTTGTATCTGAAGCAATGCATGGCCATCATGGTTGGAGGAGTATGCACTTGCCTCTACAGTTGTTCCCCACTGAAGATACCTTTTCCTCAGACTTTAACACCAACACCTTACACCCTAACCCACACCAGGGGCCACCTGCATAAAACTGTGTAGATTCATGAGTAAAACTGTGCATACGCATAAATCCAGAAATATGCATACGCATTCTTTTCATCAGATTTATAAAGCCATGCGTACAAATGGTTCTGTTCGATAAATCTCAGTCGTGTAATTGTACACACGTGCGTGAGTCTGATTTCCACACCCACTGTAAACCAGAAATGGATATAGACACTCCTATAATTTATCATTTGCATATAAAAAGGCTTCTTGCGCCACAAGTTATCAGGCATGTTCCTCGCACAGCTCAAGGAGAACAGCCCTTGGAAGCCTAGAGCGGCACATGAGCCAATTATCATCATTATCCAGAAAATCAGAACGATCTCTAAATACGTCTCGTCTTAAAGCCGCATTGGCAAAGTTCTCCCACAACGCCAGAGCCGCCATTCTCGCCACGACCATTACACACGACTGCAGCTATTTATAACACTCATAGTGTCATCATCATGAAACAGAAGGCCTCACAATAAAGATATGGATATTGGATAAAATGAAAGGAAACGAAACAAGAAGAGGCCTGATCAAATTGAGCAGCAACTATTTACAATACAGTTGATGAACTGTAAAATTTACATAGGCTATAGCTGTGTAAACAGTAAAATTTATAGTGAAAACAATGAATGCAAGCTCCATGAAGTTGGCTATTTTGTTTTTATGTTAAATTCCGTGTCTCACCTTATTTTGGATCTTCACTGTACACTTGGCTTGCTCTAGAAACCTGTGGGCCATATGCAGAAAACTCTTTGTAGTTACTCTTCATGACTAAAACTGTGTGTAAGCACAAAGCCATATGCACACACATTCTTTCCGTCAGATTTATAAAGCCGTGCGTACGCATGGTTCTGTTTTACAAATCTCAGTCATTGAGGGACTGGGTGCACGTGCACGATCCTCATTTCCACTCCCACAATTAGCTATAAATGGATGAAGACACACCTTTAACCAGCTGTTTTCATATAAATTTGACGCCCGTTCCACCAGTCTGTCAATGAAGCAAACCGAAAATAATGAGTGTCGTTTCACTGATTGTGTTGCACTGGCGACGTACTCCAACAGCCAGAACAGCTGTCAATACACATGGTTGTGCGACTCTTTATACCGGCCATATAATAAATTCATCGCACTGTAAACCTCCATCAGCAGTGATATTTCAGAAATGTAATCAATAATTAATTTGTAGCGCTCATATCTAAACCAACTGTGCAAGGTGTGTCACAACTAAGGATAAAATTAAAAGAATATTAACAGCTAAATAAAATGTTGACTCTGACTTAATGTGTATTAAAAGAATGCTAAAATTTATCACACAAAATAATTGAACAATGTTACCTGAATAAATGTATCTTTGACTAGCATTTTATAAATCACACATGAGTGCAGCTGTTAATCAACCTAAACAATGTTTTGTTAAAAGATTTTGTCTCTCACCTTCCGCACATTCCGTTTTTATAAATACCAGTTTATGTCAGAGAAATAGCGTACACATGGTTTTTGTGCATACGCATTGTTTATGCATGTGGCCACAGAAGCGAGCGCATGATTGCCCAATGACATCGCCTTTGGAAGAGTCCTGGATCCAACAGCATCACAAAAGCAGGAAAAAGTGAGGAAAAAGTGAGGAAAAAGGAACAGCTCGCTCACTTACTTTGTGCTCTATCCCCGTCTTTAGAGCACCAATATGTGGTGGGTAATGTTACTTACTTGAATTTAAAATTTAAAATCTAAAGACAATCTCCACCCATGACTCTTTTTTTGGTTGGGTCATTGAAACTGAAAACAGAGAAGTGGACGCTTCTCTACCTCCATGATAAGCTTCTCTACATCCATCTCTACTCTCCCCTGCAGGAACAACACTGAAGTTCAAAGCCATGCTTCAGAGGTTTGGTGCACTGGTCACATGTTCAAATAGAGGCAAAGCAACCTATTTTTTACCCTCAAGTGGCGCCGCTTGCTTCATTTGTTGACACTGACACTGAAAGTGTGGCATCTTCTTTGAAACAACTGGCTACTTTTTATTTTTCGTGCTGCCTCTTGTTTCGCTGGCTTGCATCATGTTCTGTTCGGCATAGGTGTTAGACACTGTTCATCAAAGATCTGCAAATTGAGTGGTGTTCATTACCGAGTCTCCTGGCCACTGTATCCCAGCAATCAGCCTTCTATCAGTCTTTGAAATCTCTTTTTCAAGATATTGTGGCCAAAATAACTACTTGATCTAAGGTCCAGTAGATTTGCACATGACCCTAAGCATTATGAAATGATAGATGTTTAATTATCTTAGAGAAAACAGTATGTGAAGAGAGAAAACTGCTTTATATCCATCTGTATCTGCATTTTCACAGCATTTCTGTTACGCATTGCCATGAGCTAAAAAGCAATTCAAGAGGCACTCTGCTGCAGACAAAACACTTGGCTATCATATATTTTCTATAAATTGCCTGTCAAGGGTTATTGCTTAATTCAGTTCATTCCACCTCTGCACAAAACCCAACCTACCACCAACATCTCTGCCCGAACCCCTCTGGAAGTGAGGAAAATCCTTTAGCTTATAATTCCGATTGGTCATTCCTTCCCTTTCTCCTTTGCCTGCCGATGATTGATTTCATAAACACACCAACTATATGAGGTTCACATAACCAAGTCATAAAAACAACAGGGTATCCAAAAATACATGAAGAAAATAGATGAATATCAATGGTTTGAAGCCTCTTTTTCTCTGTATGCCTTCCAGCCTATCCACAGCCCAGTCTATCAACTCTGTTGAGTGCAGCGGGGTGAATGATCAACTGCTAACCACTACTGCTACTCTACTGATTACACTGCCAGACCTCTCCATCTTTCTCGCTCCCTCTCTTACTCTATCCTGCTCTCTCAGACACACAAATAATTCTCTCTCTCCCTATGTCTCTGTATGCCTCTCTCAGCCCACCCACCCCTGCTCTCTCTCTGACCTACAAATCCACTCACACATGCTCTTTCTCTGTCTCTCCGAGAAACGCTCATGATTGCTAGTTCCCCCCTCTCTGCTTTATTTCCATGAGTGCTCGCGGAGAGCCACTTGCCTAGAGAGAGAGAGAGAAGGGGACGGGGGGGAAACAGTGAAGGTTGTGGAAAGAAGGCAGTAAATTCTATTATGGTTTAGGAGATTGCGAAATTCAACGGGGGCTCTCTACATCCATTCATCTACTCCTTTAGACAGCCCTCGTCGCACACGAGTGTGTCTTTTCCCGTGGAAATTGACCTGCAGTCATTGATTTGTCTCCTGTCGCAGCAGTTGTCTTGTCGCTGAGGAAGGGGGTGGTTGTTCGCAGACAGCATGACATGGTCCCGTGTCAAGCTGTTCTTGGTAATTGGTCCATTTCTATTTAGGCACTGCAGAGAGGGACATTTGGCTAGACAAGTCTCAAGGGGGAGGGGAGGGATTAAAGTAAAAAAGAGTTGGATTTGGTTGTAGAAAAAAAAAAAAAAAGACTATCCTATGTGGACAGTGCATATGACTCAATGTTTGAGTCTTCAACATGACTGTTACTGGAAAGTTCAGCCAATGATAGGGTTGACATGGCAGTATGTCAGTTTTCTGAGTCCTCTGCGCTACAGGGATGCTTATTTCCAAAAGTTCAATGGTCCCTGGCAGAATTGTGCTATTAAATGGCTAAGAATGTTAAAGCCATCGTAGGCAAGTATTGGTTGACATTTTGTTTTATTCAGCAAAAGCAATCCCCACGTTGTTTGAACAAATGAATAAGATGATATATTAGAATCTCCGCCATACTGATAGTGCCAATTTTCTGTTATATACTTCTAAAGAAAGTTTTTAGGCTTAGTCTGAAGGAGTGGAATTTTGCTCTGAGCTGTCAGTCGGCTGTGTGCTGAGTGGATGCTGATGGTGAGTTGGTAATGGAGAGGGAGGGCGGAGGGGGCGTGCTAAGGGCATTAATCTTCCTGGTTTTCCACAAAATTACCTAATTTCAGATAAAGCACTAGGAAGCACTGGGTAACTGTTCAAGTTGGGGACTGTAACTGGAAGTGAGAGGGAACTGGAACTGGAACTGCAACACCTAGAAATCTTGTAAGGTGACTTCAGTAAAGGACTCACAACACAGCTGTGTTTGCCAACCTGGCAAGTCCATGATGCTTCATACCAAAGAATACCAAAGGTTTGATATGTCCAAATAGAGAGGGATAGTAGAGATGGGACATTCTCTGTTTGCAGAGAAGGTCCACTTCTTGATTTAGGCTTGTATATTTACATAAATATCTTGTGTAAGTAGTGTAATGTGCAAAAATAATGTAGAGTCTGCTCAGTTCTTTAGTAGTATACAGTACTGCATTTGAATTTGTCATCAGTCATGCTGTTGGGCATGGGACTTCTAGACTGATGTCTCAGAAATGGAAACATTAGTCTGTGACATGAAAAAACATGAAAAACATCTGTAAATGAGTCGTATCTGTTAGTTTTGACATGTGATTTTGATTCCTGTGCCTCAGTTAATGCTGGTGGTTTTAGCAGTTTGTACCATGAGCACAACAGTGAGACAGGCTGGCGGATTTTGTCACTGATTTTAATATAAACCATCATACATCAATGTTGCATCCAAAACTTTCAGACTGCCCTTCCTTGCTAGCCCTGATTTCAAAATACATTACCTAGTAGTTTTTTTCTGATACTTCAGAATATGTTCCCTTGTTTTTACCCATTACGGTTGTGTGCTCCAAGAGAGTGTTCATCCCCTTACCACCCGATCCGTTCTAACACTCAAGTGTCTCTGATAGCCTTGTAGTGCCCTGGTGAAACTCAATTCTTGCTGGTCACAAATGCTATCCATCCAATTCCTTCTGTTGATTTGCTGTAATCCCACTCTACCACTCTACCCATTTCTTTCAGTGTAGCACTGAAAAACGAATTCTTCAGTGATGACCTATTGACAAGACAATTGTTTTAAAAGAAGACCCATTCCAGCCATTTCTCTAACGGTTCTACAACATGCTCACATTCTGTCATCTTCTCTGACAGTGGTACACTGAAAATGTATCTGCATTGTGGCACCAAACTGACAAGCCAAAGTGCAACCACACTTTCCCCTTCACTGTTTTCCAATTTTTCAGTGTGTAAACAGAGCGCCTAACAAGTTGTGTTGTGCAACCCAAGACATTTGAAGTTCAGCTTCATCACACTTTGCTCCAATTGCTTGTTGTGCAGCAGCATAGCAACGATTGTGTGCATCTGCTTGCCAGCTAGCTATATAGGTCTGGTGCAGGGTGCCTCTCATTTTCAAAGCCTCCAGTCGAATTGCTACCTATGAGTAGGTGTTCATAAAGAACCGTCTGACACAGGATGACACTTGATCATTTTCATATTTCTATTCTGTGTGATTCTGACAGCCTCCAGAAGGATCTCAGATGTTTCCCCACCTAGAGAACCTCATTAGTAGCAACACACACCAGCATATGTATACACACTCATGCATGCATGAACATGCACACAGCCACACACACACACACACACACACACACACACACTTACATATGCAGACACACAGATGTTCATATTTGTGCATTCACTTCTTGCAGAAGAACATATTGTAGGAACACATGTATTCATACATATGCAAACATTAATATGGGCACAAACACAGTCACATATACACACTCACACATGCACAAACAGACAAATTTGCCTTTAGACACACATTCAACACCCCCACTCCACTCCCCACCCCCCGTCTCTGACACATACTCCCTCACCACAACTTTTCAGGTTAGCTTGCAGCCCCAGTGCAGGCTGCAATTTCAAAGAGATGTAGAGTCTTATTAGTTTCTCAAAGCTATTTGCCTCAAGCACAGACAGACAAAATGTTAAAGAGCTGCACAAAACCAATTAGCATTATGATAATGAGGGAAAATATACGGTTGACAGGTGGGAGGAACAGAGGCAAAGAGAGACATGGAAGAGAGAGTTATTGCAGATTGAACCCACTGGTGTGTACAATAGAAAACAAACTAGTTATCTGACAGAGGGAGTAGAGAGAGATTGGGGCAAGAGAGAGACATGGTGGGGAGTCACAAAATCCCAATAGGGGAGAACAAGAGACACCCTACTGTAAAGAATGAAAAACATCCACAGTCAGACTGACTGATAAGACACAAAGCAGACTTTGGTTGACTTAGCTTGGATTCAAGCAGCTTTCAATTATGGGGAGTGTTACGCTGGCTTTTGTCCTGCCTGGGATACCCTTTAATATGCAGAGAATATGGGCCTTCGTATTGTTTAACAGCCAAGACCCAGTCGCTGTTGAATTCAGCTTGATCCATCACGTGTTTGCAATTAATTTGTTAAAAACTACTGCTTACTGCAGAGGTGGCAGTTTGCAGACTGAATAATGAAGCCAAATGAAATTCATATAATTGAATGTACTGTAAGGCTAGACTCACAGACATGGTTTTTGCCCAGTAAAACCTGTAAATAACACTGGCTATAGTTACTTGTGGCAAAATATTTCATGATGAATTCCTTGAATGGTGAATAAAGTGATATGATAATTACATGCCCCAAAGCATGTTATTAGAATAAATGTTGAGAATAAAGATTTAGACTTTCCCTGAAGCTCACTAAACACATTTTATGTAGATCACGCAAAATATTATATATTCCAACCAAAGAAAGTAGTTAGTTTAAGGGTTTATACCACCCCTTTCATACAGAATGAAACTCAATTGAGACTGATATTCTTTATTCTATTTTAAGTGGTTACGAGTTATTATTTATTAAACTAATTCTTAATGCAATATTAGGCTCCACATATACCCAGCTAATCTTATGTCCTTGACAACAACTTTGGTAATATTGGAGAAATACAGATAACTAATTTCAATCAGTACTCTGAAGGTCTTTCCTCAAGAAATGAGAGGCATAGCATTACATAACATGTTGCTGAATGGCCAAAGACACAGGGTAGTTGTGCAAGCAGCCAATGTCAAGTGCTAATTGCTATTATCTTGATGGAGGACTAAGAAACTAGACTCTAGCACCACAATTTCAATTTATTGTTATTATTTTAATATCAAAGAAATGGAAGAGACACACGATGTAATATAATACACAATGACCCACCATTGTAGAGGACTGAGCTTACGTCAGTCATGTCAGCCCAAGGCCATGTTCACACTACTCCATTTTCTAACTGCTTTTTTACTTTAAGACCATTATTAAATTTCAGTGGGCAGAGCCAAGGAAACACAGTCTTTATGAATGAAACACACTGAAAAGGGGAAGGGCCTCTCCCATGCAGTTCAGCAATACAAAGGTATCTTGGTTTGCTAGTTAACCTAGCTGAAATTCTAAGTTAAACTTTGTCCATATGTACACTGTTTATTTGGGATTTATCCATGCTAGTTAGTATCTTTGCTATCGAATTCAGCAACCGGAGATAGGAAAACAACAGTGAAAAAGGACAGGATGCCTATAGTCTATCATTATATAGGTAAGGTAGCTAGCTAGCAGCTAGTACGGCATTCATGACAATGCATGCCATCTTCATGAAGATGGCATTCCGTTCATATTTTTTTAAAATTTATATTTAGACCAACATTTCTTTTTTTGCCATTGAACCTTAGCGATTAGCTAACTTGCATTCTGGTTTTCTTCCTCTTCTGTCCTCTTATGGCCTGGCTATTTTCATGGACACAGGACTATAAAGGATGTTCATGACCCCTTAGCAATTTGGTATTCCTGCTTACTATTTCATAATACTTTTTCTCAGTATGTAGGTTTTTGATCTCAACTTAGCCACTGCCATAAATTTACCTTACCTTTCCACCTTACACTGCCAGCAATACATGTTGGACTGTCTCCACACTTGATTCTTCACACTCTTCATCCCAATATTCTCCGATGGCCACCTCCCCAGACAAGGAGTAATTGCACTGAGTACAGCTGCATTCAAGTGAGCTCCTCCCTCTGAACTTCATTTAATTCCTAACCACAGTTGAATCAACTTACAAATAGAATTTTAACCCTGGCTTGACACAATGTGCTCATTGAGTAGACTTGCATTCAAGTGTTTATCCTCCTCAACTTCATTTAAATTCTTAACTCCAGCTGAATGAACTCACGGTATTTTAACCCTGCCTTGACATATTGAAAATAAATAAATAAATAAATAAAATAAAACAGAAAAGAAGCTATTAAAATAATAGCAGCCGAATGAGACGTTTTCATTGTTATTCCACAACTTGGTGACCTTAGTGCCCTCTGAGAGAGGAGTTGACCTCTTTGTTGACTTGCAGAAAATGGAGGTTAATGATAATTAACTATTTGAATAGGAAGCTGAATAATAGCAGAGTATAGAGCACCAGCAATTGGAAACTGTGGAGAGGACAAAGAATGAGAATTACTTTTCTCTGATGGATAATGACATACATAGGCACACACACACACGCGCACACGCGCGCGCGCGCACACACACACACACACACACACACACACACACACACACACACACACACACACACACACATACACATGCACGCACACAAAAAGCCGCAT
>OMKZ01047804.1:0-16513 GCA_900302535.1 Neoniphon sammara | reverse complement strand
TGAAAACGCCGGGGTCAGCGTTGTAGTGTGGACATCGAAAACAGTGAAAACGGAGAATTTCATGACGTATCATACACCTTGCACTGAAACAGGTGTGTGTGTGTGTGTGTGTGTGTGAGTGTGAACATGAGGAGAGGATAGAAACCACTACAATGATCATACCATAATGGCATTTTTTCTGCGTATTTAATAAATTTAAGCGTTTTCACCGTTTTGTGTGGAAAGCCAACTTTTTGAAAATGTTCTGAAAACACTAGTGTGGACGGAGAAAAAAATTTACATGGATAAGCGTTTTCAGATTTCTCCAAATTAGTGTGGACATAGCCTTATTCTCCTCCTCCTTTGCCTTGAGGCTGCTGAGCAGACCCTTATTGGTGAGGGCCATCTCGGTCTGGAGGTTCATAAGTTCCTCCATGTTTTTCTTCAGGGTCTCAGAGGCTTCAAGGATGGTGTTTTTCTCCTCTTTCTGCAGACGTTTTCTGGAGAGCCTCCTTTTCCTCCTTCTCTGCGTTGAGCATTGTGATGAGCTCCTCCTTGCTCTGGCTCATCTGTCGCTCAGTCACCTCAGCTCATCCAGGTTCTGCTGGTATGTGTCCTCCTTTTCATTGGCCTTGAGCCTCAAAGGTTTCTCCTTCAGGACGATGGTGCTGAGCTCCTCCACTCTGAGGCTAAGGGCCCTCCTCTCCAGCTCCTGTGTTTTCAGTTTGAGGTCCATCTGATAAATGCTCATGGAGTTTGTTCCCTGGAGGATTCTCAGCTCCCTCCGCTCTCTGCGGAGTTTCACGTTTTCAACTTCAAACTTCAAAATGAGCTCCTTGTTGGACTCAAGCTTTTCCTTGAGCTGCTCCGTCTGTAGGCGGAGGTCATTATTCTCTGCCTGGAGCTTCTCAAGTTCTGGGCTCTCAGGTTCCCTGGAGAGATTCTCCCTAAGCTCCAGCTGTTGTTGGAGCTTGAGTCTCTCCCTCTCAGAGGCCCTCAGGCTCGCCTCAACATCCTGGGCAGTCTGGAGCTTTTCTTTTAATTGTTTAAGCTCCGTTCTGCATTCCCAGAGCTCCTTTGTTAACTTGTAATCAGTCTCCAGTTCGTGATTCTCCTGGAGCTTTGTAGCCAGCTCGGTGAGCTGGTCTTTGTCCATGTTTGAATCACCTTGTTGAAGTAACCGTGGATGACCATCAAACTGTCAAATAACTGATAACCGTGGATCAGGTAAATGATGTAAATGATGTAGGATGTAAATTTCCAACAATATCTTAATCCGCCGCTACACAGTTTTTTGTTTCTCACAGTTTGTGTTTAACATGCTGTGTCTGCTCTTTTATAATTTCTGGATGATGCGTCATAAGCTCATCTGTGACACCAGTGACACACACGAGAGAGCTCTTTATAACGTATTAGAACCAGCAATTCAGTGTGCGGGGGCTTTTTTTTTCTTCAAGAGCATTCACTGTTGGTCACTGGCCTTGGAGCAGATTAGTGCTAATTAATTTCAAAGCTTTCGGGCATCACGGAAATGTTTTGCACAAAAGAAGGTTGGTGAAGTACAACTGGACACGCCTAAATATGTTAATTTTGTCTTAACCTGGAGGAATACGCAGGGTGTCAGAGGTGTGTACATATTACGAAGATTGCATCCATGTGAGGTATCCTGTCTCGTTTGAAAACTGAAGGTAATTGGAGGAGTGCTTTAGGAAGAATACTTTATTTTCAGGCAGGCAGGGCGACTGTGGTGCTGAATGCAGTGCTCATGAATAGGCTGCAGACAGCTCCTGGTGCTCAAGCAGCCTGTTGCATCACAGCACATCATTCAAACATATTTCTAGTCAGTGGGCTTGCTGAAAGCTAGCTTACTTATGTCCTTCCCACTATTTATTCTTCAAGTTTTGGCACATATTTCAGCCAGAAACTAAGTTCAAACTTTTAAAAAAAATTAAGCATGTTGAGGAATGGTAGGCTTTCACACAACTTTTTGATATCTTCCATACTTCTCTAAAAAATTTTTTAAACTTTTTGTAACATTTTTATTATGAGAGTCTGTGACACACAATGTTAAAAGTTCAGCATTTTTTTTAAACACTTTAATCTTTCATACTTTCAGGTAGAAACTCACGATTCAACTTGTAAAATGTTGAGCTTCCTTTGGGAAAATTTTGAACAACCACATGGTTGAATTAGCCATGCTAATTCCAGCCTATGTCTGTGACAGTTTTAACATGAGAAGGGTAATTGAGGGTAATTGACAGTAGGCTACATACCGGACAATAGTCTAACCACGGAAGAAAAATGTAGGCTTCTCCCGCAATTCTAAACCTCCTTAATAATCATAATCACGTCCACAATATGGCAAAAATATATAACCTAGGATTTTAATGAAACCATTTTGCCAAACAAAACATGTTTAACATTTATTTAACCTATTGTGTTGACATAGACAAGCCACCAACGATAGTCTTGCAATTTCAACCATATAGGCATGTAGAAATATGCAAAACATGGAGAAAATGTCGAAATTACAAAAAGTGTCCACTTTCCTATATGTATACTTCTTTATAAATGTAGAAATTGATAAATATTTTGGCATTTAATACATTTAAATGTAATTTATATTTTATCCAGTTTATCCCACCCAAAGGAATATTTTGAGAATTAGAAGAAGACCTCCCAAGACAAATCATTCATAATAATTTACTATTTCCACATATGAGTTAATAGATAGAAATATTTACTTTATCCTTCTCTGTAATGATCACATTTTGACGAATTTGGACCTCACAAAAAAATTGAGCCTGTTCAAAGCCCTGTGTCCTTGAGCATTTCTGGGCCATAATAAAAATCAAAGCTGATTGGTCAGTTGTGGAATATTTAGGCTACGCTCCCCCGACCTTTAACTGTCGACACAGACCTAACACTTGAAAAATGTACAATTATTAAAACCTGATCTGCTGTACAGGCAGATCAGGTATTCCAACACGTGCACAGTCGCCTTTGTGTTTGTCCTTGTTGAATCTTTTGGGTTATTGGCATGAAAAGCCAATCAACCCTTGGCTCAGGACCGATCTTTCTACCCATGATCTTTCATGTAAATCCGTTCAGATTCTAATGCCACATTTTGATTGGATTCTACGGCTATTCTGTGAGTATCATTAAAAATAGTTATCTTTACTAGCATTACTACTCCTGAAAAGCAGCACAAAACATTGACTATGACAACATTGATCCAAAAATATATCTATCTGTATCTACAGTGCATCAGCCTTCATAAACCCGTATTACTCGAACCCTGATGCAGTGCAATAAATTATGTTAATCATCATGACCACCGTGAGTTAGGACAATCATTACTTCACATTAACAGTCTGAGCAGCGGGGATGTAACTGTGAATCAGAGGATTCAATCAAACTCAAATTAACATTCAGATCGTTTCAGTTCTCCTGTCCAGTGTTCTTGTCTTTGTGCTCGTCTTTCAGATCAGAGATGATGTGACTTGATAATGCTCAGAAGGTCTTGAGGGCCAGCAGCTTGTCCCACATCTTCTCAACGTGGATGGTGGACACATTGGGACGATGTTTAATGAGCAGGTAGGAGCCTCCCAAAAGAGCTCCTGTGCCACAAACCAGCAAGCCTCGGTTGATCACCTGTGAAAAATAAATCATATGAACACTGTAACATCGTTTTGTAAATTTCATAAGAGCCAAAGAGTTTGTTGTTCATGCCTTTACATCTTCTCATACCTCCACTTGTATTTGAATAGCACAAGGAGGTACATTACATCTGCATTCAAGACATTACAATTGACACCTTGACATGCAGTATGACTGCTTTGCACAGCTGGTTGGTGCTATGCTGCATGTTCACCTTAAAACATGTTGACCCTGAACACTTTTCACATTTCACTTTTTCTCAACAGAAAAGTCAATATTTTTGTCAAAGCACTTCATCAGGATAGATAAACATAGTGCAGAATAAATGGTTGACTGATGGCAGCAGAGACAAAAAAGTTTTTTTTAAATATAATCATAATATTCTGTTATTTAATAGTCAGTAATATATTAAGACTGAACCTTATGTGAAAAAATTCTCATTGCATCATATTAAGAAAGTCTTTGACACAGTACCATGTAGAAAAATTGCAGGCTCTAGCAGTTAAATTGTGTTGCTGAAGTGCTGTAATGCAGTTATATTCTTATGCATTTTTAATGTCCTTATAATGTGATTATATTATGCTTACGGTGCCCAAATACCTTATGATACACACCTTGTTTCTCAGAGGTCGTTTTGCCCTCCGCCCACATTTAGATGTGAATAATCTACCAAAGACGCTGTGACATCCTCCCTGTCCATCTGACACCGGACCATTACTGCACATGTCATCAGACAGTGTGACACAGCGCCAAGGACTAAGGAGCTCATCTAGAGTCAGGCCTGACAAATCAGCAACATTTCTCCGTGCACAGAGCTGTGGGCTTTTGTGGTTGAAACAAATCAACAGTGTTTCCAATTTGGGAATTCACTTTGGGAGAGTCGTATCCCCTTTTTGTGGTTGCTGCTGATAATACTGCGACTTCAAAAGAGAGCTGGATTACAACAGTAAGTTGTTCAAAGGTTCGAAATATCCATGAAAAGGAAATTGTAGGCAAGAAGGAAATGGGTTGAATGAGTCCAAAGAGAATACACATTTTTACATTTCCCCAAAAAGTGCCTTACTTTGTCTTGCCAGTGCCAGCGTTTCACTGCTTCGTGGTACCTCGTCCTGGTGAAGGTGACCTAGAGACGGTGGATGGCAAAGGATGTAATGGATTTTCTCACCTATTGAGTAATATGACATTCATAATTTTATTTGTTTATTAGGGAAAAAAACTTGCCATTGTGTACAGGGGAATTATTGTCTTTGGCATGAAGAAGTGCAGCATGTTATCAATATACTTTCGGAAGAGGAACCATTTGGAGTTGACATGTGCTCGCATCTACAAAACAAAATAGTGCGTCTGTTAGTGAGGGAAACCATCTGTCTTTCATGTTCTAATTTCGTGGTATAAATCTTACAGCCATTCTTGAAAGAAAAGAAAGTACAGTCATTTTTGTCTAATATCATCTAGCGCTCTCTGCCTCCAAAACAACAAATGTTTCGACTCATCACCTCATTAGACAAATGAGTTAATAAAAGCAGATGTTGCTTTTCTTCTCCCCTCTGGAGCATAGCTGCACTGGTGGGGATAAAATTATCTCTGCAATCAGGTGTTTAAACGAAGTCCTGCTGCGGTGTTGCATGTGCGAGTCACGTGGAAGATCTGTGAAGGATAACAACAGTGCTGAGGCCAATTACTGGTGTTGCGTGTGGATGAATTTTAATGGGCAGATGGTTGGGGAGCTGTGCACCTGTCAGATGTGATGAAAAGTATCTTGTTGAATGTAGCCTGCACTCTTTCCCGCTACCCTAAACCCGAGCTTACTCCCTTTCTGTCTGTGCACGGCTCTGCTAATCCATGTCTTGTAGGCAGATTAATGAAAGTGGAAATCAGTGTAATCACCAGCGTTAAATTAGCTGACTGCCAGTGTCAGACACCGCAAAAAAACTCATAATGCCTCACAGCGTTTTGTCTTCCAGCTACAGAGTTGGTAGCACATTCACAGCGAGTGAAAGTCTGTGTGGAGTAGATTGCATCGCTCTCAATCAATCACTTTATAATTGGGGAGATAATTGCCAGTTAAGCAGAATACCTGCTGAGTGTCTGATTGACAGTGATATAAATAAGACATTTCAAAGGAGGGGTTGTCAAGCTAGCGCACATCTCATTAGCTGGTCCGTACCATTACTTGTGCTAAAATCACGACCTCTCTAATAACAGGATTACTTGGTTTCTTGATGCAATAGTGCTTAAATTCAGGAATGCTCATGGTGCAATATGACGCAAAATTGGACACGGTTTACAAAGTGCTGACAGTTAAGTAAAACATAAATTACTTCAATGTAGTTGTACATGGCCAGGTCTGCAATTGCATGGTCGTCTGGGACTCGAACTCTGGTGTACTCAGGCAGCACAGCACCTGGGTGACAGAGGATGAAGATAAAGATGTCACAAAATAGAGATTCGATAAGGCTAGAGGCTCTCTTATATCATGGTAAAATGGATATGTGAAACTTTGCTGCCCTAGTTTGTTGTCAAAGTTTGTTATCTTATGCCTCTTTTAATCTCAGCTCATGTAAAATACACTTACTTAAATCCTCGTTGAACTGATCCATTAATTCATCAAAGACGAGGCAGTCCTCAAAGCCCTGCAAAATGCAAAAGAACAGATGAGTCTTCCTTGAACTCTTTTCTCCCTTTGCACTCATTCCCCTCCTGTGTATAATATTACTTACAGCGTTCATCCCCTGCCCATAAAATGGCACCACTGCGTGGGCTGCATCACCCATGAGGACGCACTTGTCGTTAATGTGATACGGGGAGCACTTGACAGACACCATGGCCTGTGCCGGTATTCGGAAAAAATCCCTCTTGAGAGAATCACTGCAACGCACAAACAGAAATTAAAAAAACAATTACAGGATCTTGTTGAGCTATTCCTTTTGACAGCTGTGTTTTTCTCAACAAGAGACAGCGGGTCAGACTCTGGTTTGCAGGATTCAAAAGCATCTGTCGTTTCTTAATCAGCTAAAATAACCGCCACCTCTCTGCCCTGGTGAAGTTAAACAGCCCAACATCGGAAAAGTAAACATGCATTCAGCTGTTCATGCCTGAGTGCTCCAAATGAAGCTGACCCTGGGAGGAAGTAAATGAATTACACACCTCAACTGTTCCTACAGCTCACGCCTCCCCTATCTCCCTGTCACCTGCAACACACTGCTCAACTCAAATTAGAACCTCATTGCCCCAAGCCATGTAACTGTAAGTCTGTAATTTCACACTTCACAGACCATGGCTGCAGATGTGGTAGGAGCTGGCAGCACGATGGAAAATGAAAGTGTTTCGAGGGTGCATTGGCAAGTTTGATGGACAGACGAGAAGAAAAAGAGGCAGGTATAGAGATGAGGAAGGATGAGAGGTGGAGATGAGAGCGTGGAGGGAGAGAGCCACTTACACTCCTATTAGTGGTATGGCGTCTGGGAAGTATTTCTGGAAAAACTCAATGACCTCATCCCCCGTGGTGATCTTCTCAAACTCATCAAAGGGCATGAACAGGGTTGAGGTGAATGTTTTGTCCTAAATTGGAAAATGCAGAGTGTGCAGAGTGAGCTTGAGTCTCCCAGTCATCATGACACCTCTCTTATCCAGACAAATCACATCAAATCAAATCCAAATCAAATCAAATCAAATCAAGTCATCTTTATTTATGTAGCACCTTGAACACAAGACACTTTGTTACAAAGTGCTGCACAAGGGTAAAAGAATAAGATAAGAAGAAAGCTTAACAGTCAAACAAAGACAAAGCACATTAAAAAAAACAAAGCACGTGATTTGTTTCAGGGCCTTAATGTAAAGAGTGGGTTATTCCACAGTGTAGAAGATGTGTCAAAGGTTTCATGAAAATTTAAGCCTGTTATGAATTTGCATTTCAACTGATACAGGGGAAATCCATATGAAGTGCATATACAACATTTTACATGCATTTTATCTGATATATTTTAATATGCAGCCGCTAAATAGGGGCTGGTTGACTCAAAGTTGTAATTTGTGTGATACTGTTTCTTATTCTGTGTCACTCTGACAGTATTTAAAATCAATAAGTTGTATTTGGGTACATGAATGCACTAAGGATGAACTTGCATGTATTCTCTAAGTTCTTATGGTGAGATTCTTGCATGAGCCCTACGGGTTTCTACCACACCTACACAAAGTTTTTTTCTATTGTTTACTATAATTTTATTTATATGTGCAAATAACAAATACTGTTTATTCCCATTAACAATCTGTTTTTGGGTCTGCCGGGTTTGTGCATTCAGCGTCTTATTCAGTGACAAATGGGCGTGTTCCTGATCATATAATAAGTGAACCCCCACAGTGCAAGTGACAGGTGATCAAAGTGATAAAGGTGATGGAGGTGAAGGGCTGGTGTGGGGGGCGCCAGCTGGCTGTTATCCATCAACATTAGTACATCCTCCCTAGAGACCTTTTAGTAGTATCTCTGTTACCATGGCGCCTCCATGGGAGAAAGCGTGCTTTTCTCAGGCCTAATGTTTCCACGGGCAGCGTGGCGGTGAGTGACAGCGCTAATGCACTCCAAAGCCGGCTGTCTTAACCTGGTCTCACCACAGAGAGCAAAAGTGTTGCGCTGAGTCAGCCACGCAGAAAAATCATTGTGGGATTAAAAAAAAAGAAAGGAGAGCGACAGAGTGAGTGAGATGGACAAAAACAGACAGACAGATGAGAGAGAGGAAAATGCTGATGACAAAGATGATGACAAAGAAGAGGAATAATGCTGACAAAGATGCTGCACTTCCTCCTGCACGGCACAATATATCAACACAGACAATCTTACCTCCCTAAATTAAACCACAACTTTCAAAATCTTCCCCAAAATGACAAAATCCAACTTATTTTTGGAGAAAGACATGAGTGTTCAACATCAGCTGCAAGACACGTCTCTATTTGTCATCATTCAAGGACAGAGGCAGTAGAAACATGAAAAGCTTTGTCAGATAAATTGATTGAATATTTAGTAACAGGATCTATTAAACTCACCTTTTTCCTCTTTCATTTGTGTTGTCTGAATTTTTTTAATTTGTACTTGCATTATATATGCTGCATGTACGTTGCTTGCTTTTCATGCCAATAAAGCCCATTTGAATTGAAAATAGAATTGAATTGAGAGGAAAAAAAGAGTACGGCAGAGAAATAGACATAAGCGATAATACGCTGAGACAGAGCAGGGTGATTTAAAGCCAACTGCAAATTGTAAATGTAAATAGCGGTTATTGCTGGTGCTGTGAGAAAAGCAGGCTGAACCACAGAGAGTTAAGACATTTTCATACAAAAAATTCTGATGAGTAAGCCTCATGCTTGAGGGATTTGACTGAGGTGTGGTATGCACTAAGCCGCTGGGAGAATGGCTCTGTAGATGAGGATAATTAACTGTACAGCAGCGTCCCAAGGGTCAATCATGCCCTGAAATTCCCTGACCTGATTATGCGTTTTAAAAATGAAGAGAATGTGCAACACTGCAACTTCCAAAGACAACGATTTATTGACAGGCTTTGTATCTCTAACAGGTAGTATTTGCCAAAAGCATGCAATAAAATCACAAATAAATGTCTTGCAAGGTTTAACTTGCAATAAAAATTTTAACAGCAGTATAGTCGTACAAGACATGAGATAAGCAAAGATAATTCACACTCACCAGGTTGGGTAAGGCTATCATCATGAATGTGTTTCGTGGCCAGATGTGCAGATAATTAGGCTTCATAGCAAACTGGGAAGATAAAAATGAAATAAATAAGGGCATAACCTGAATGAAAATGATGTTTATGCAGTCCCTGTGCTGTGTCAGATGTTCATTCATAAGCAGCAAAGCACTGACCTCTCCATTTACAGGTGGTATGGTCAGCTCAAGGTAGCCGTGGGGGATGTAAGTCTGGCTGTAGTTGAAGCGGCTGCGTCGAAGGAATTGTTTACGGATGGCAGAGAAAGCTCCATCACAGCCGACGATCAGGTCTGTCTCGAACTCCTCCTTGGTCCCGTCAGGCCTGAGAAGTCAGGTCAAGTCAAAGGTTATTTCTATAGCACATTTATTAAAACAACATGAGCTGACCAAAGTGCTTTACAAACATAGGCAAAAGAAAACAAGATCAACAGAGCAGACAGAAAAAATCATGCATATCCCCAAGCAGAGGTCAAGATAAAATCAATGAGAAGCACACAAGTGCCATGCGAAACTGAATCTGATGTCTTTTACAAGTGAAAAATACTACATTATCATATGAGCATGCATATGAGAGCACTGTAAAATGTTTGCTGCGAATGCTCTAACTACAGTTCTTGCAAAGGGTGAACAAATAACGGGGATCTAACTGCAGTATGATCTATGAATTAAAGGACCTTATTGATGTTTTTTTATCTTTAAGCCCATTTATTAAAATTCTTAAACACTTTACATTACCACCAGATATTTTTCAAAGCATACTACACTTTTTGGATTTTTCTGAAAGGGCTTTTGATACCTTCCATTCTTTTCCATTCAATTCAGTGTGGTGCAGTTACTTGAACACTGAGTGGAAATTTAGTTTAATGCCTGCATTGAATTGAAAAATCTACACATCCTCTGGTGTGTTCACATGCTGGGGAGAGGCTTTGACTTCAAAGTTGGCTGCCAAACAGCATTACATTTGAGCCGCAGGCCTGGCGAACCACCAGGTGTTTTAAACCAGCAGATTTAGTCCGAGCTGACAGTGGCTCTGAAGCAGGAAAATTACCAGATCATTACCCTAACCTCAACCTGAGAAAACCCATGCCTCAACTAAACCAGACCACTGTAAACATGTTGGTATAAAACTTTAGCTGTAACTGTCGATGCAGCAGTCTCATTGCCTGCAGCTCAGTGATATTGTTATATTTGGGCAAAAACAAAATCAAACCCAGAAGGCAAATGATTAGCAGATTTGGCTTCTTCGTGCATTAAACAATTTTTGAACGTTAGCCTGGCATACTACCAAGCACCAAGTTTGCCCGATTTACGATAGCACACAAATGCACCACTGCTCTCTGTTGCACTGAGAAACCCACAAATCAGAATGTAAGTCTGTATGCCAAAAATAGTCCCTCTAAAAAAGACTGTTTCACGAACTAAACCGTGGCACAAATGTAGGCTAGAGCAGCAGAGAATTTTAATACACTTTGCATCTGTCATATTTAGTGCAAAACTTTCTTTATGCTAACTCCAATAATGATCTTTCAAATCACATTACAGTTGTGGGAAGTCTCCCAAGTGTTTTAAATACCATTTGGACACCAATCACAAGCACATTGCACAGTCTAATTCATTTATGTCAAGGGGGGACCAACAGCAGGGTTTCCTAATCACAGTGTTGTGAGGCTCTTGTACAGTCCTTGAGTTACATGCCACCTGTGCACCCATGGGATGTTGATTTTGCATTGTGCAGCACCACACTTCTACACCTGCAGCTCTGCTAATGAATAATTCAATCAGATGAAGATATTATCTAGTTTTCACTGGTATATCAGAGCCTTACTAACAGGCTGTGAGCCATAAGGAGTTATGTTAGACTCTTCTGTAATTATAGATCTAATTGTTTCAGCACATGTACATCTTTTTACACACTGATGGCAATCTATACATATCTTGGCTAGCATTGTTAGAAAATGTTAATTACAGTGGCGCGAGGCTCTGTGTGTACATTTAATTATACCTGTAGGACACATCATCTGTGTTTCTGTGTTGCTGTTTTAAGCACATCTGCAGTGTGTTGCACATTTGATGCAAGAGGGAACAAATGTGAGCTGTCACAGTTCATTCTAGACAATAAGTGACAGGGTGCACGCTCCTGGATGGCCAGGATGAACTTTGGATCAGGGGGAATCACCACAGCCATACTCATAGCCTCCATACAACAGCATTTTATTAAATAAATTCTATGCATGTATTGCTCTACTATGGCAATGAGTTCACAATGACTCATTTGAATCCACAATTTGTAATAAATTTATTTTAGAGCCTGACAAGAAAAAAAAAAACAAAAAAACATTATCGACAAAACAAACATCAAATGGAGTTTTTAGCCTAAATTCAATAGAAGTCTGCAATCAAATTACACAGCTCTTATGCTTCTGCATACTGTGTTAATAATTCACTGTGTGGCTAGGCTAATTCCCACAAGTAATAAGACCTGGAGGTGTTTAGCTGCTAATTAGGTTCTAAATTGTGTGTCACATTCATCTTGAGGAACCTGAATGACAAAGCCACTCAAGAGTCACACACAGAGGCTTAAAGGCAACATGTTTATCACCGTCCCATACCTTCAGCAGTTAAACACATGCACAAGGCCACCTGCGTTTACATGCAGGAACACAGAGGGGAGATAATCAATAAAGCTGCATTTAAAACAAAGAATCCCAAGGGGAGCAATCTCCTCTTACATGATCCTCTGTATACTGTGTCCTAGGTTGCTGTGTGTGTGTGTGTGTGTGTGTGTGTGTGTGTGATTGCACACTGTGTGCATATGTGCACATGTGTGAAATCAGTAACTATTTACCCGACAAAGGTCATTAGCCCTGTTTCAGTGCTCCAGTCCTTCAGTTTGTAGTCAAAGTTCAGCTTTGCATTTGGATACGTCTCTGCCTCTGATTAGAGAGTGAAAGTATTACAAAACAACCTTGTATCACAGCATGACATAACACAAACATGACAAACAGGAGAAGTCAAATATTACAATATCTTTGACCAAATACCTCAATATTGATACTGTGACAATATTGTAGGGATAACTTTTGGTGTTTTTAAGATATTCATACCCAAGACATTTTCATAAACAGACATTAGTAATGTGGATATGATGACCAAGCAGGTAGATGCAAACAGAACAGCTAGAACAGTCTAAAAAGTTCAGAATATTCCATTCCTTTACTGTAATATAGCCTTTAAAACCAGGAAAAGACAACACTTATGCCATATCATGATATTATGATATCCATAATCCTGGGTGATCTAGTCTCATATCACAATATCAATATAATCAATATAGTGCCCAGCCCTGCATGTAAAACCTTGTAAAAGAAACACAGGGAATATTTACAATCCCAATAAAATGGAGCAAAGACAACTGGAAGGATATTGATCACTGACAGGAAACATGGCTGTATCACATCACTTCTCAAAGGGACTGACCTCATGCGGATTAAAATGACAGAAAAACAACAACTTGTCTACACTGGTCAGTTTATCCAGTTTTGTGTAAACTGATTTTAAGCTGCAACACTTCCAGAAAGCTTTTTTTTTTTTTTTTTTTTTTTATAATTGCACTGCAGGAGTCTGATTCTCCCATGGCAAAAGAGAAGACTACACAATCAGGCTCTTTCAGCACCCCATGAATCTAATTAAAGACAGAACCATTCTGCCTCGCATGATCTCTAACCCTCGGCTGGGAAGCTTCATTAAATATTAGGCAAAATCCTTTAAGGCCAAAAAAATCTACGACATCCCCTGATGGCTGAGCCTTTGTGCACTTTAAAGACTCGCACAAAGTTCGGCAAAACACAGGGGAAATCTACTGGAGTCACGGCTCAGAGAACAACCTGCTTTAGGTGGAAGAAAGAGACATTTATAGGCCTGTATATGTCTCTGTTTCAACATCATGGTTTGATGTTTCAGAGTTCATGCCTCACATGCTCAGTAATGCATTGGGGGAGTAGACCTCACTGAATCAAACTGGCAGTAATGTTAAAGTGCACCATGTAAATGAGAAACTGCTATTAAAATGTTATATCAGTATTGTCTGTTATGGCATTAGTTGAAGCAATATACAGTGGCTTTGGACAATATTCAGACTTCTTTCCTTATCCCAAACTTTAATGCTTTATAGACTTAAATTAATTCAATTTATTCATGTTTTTTGCCATCAGTCTACATACAATAAACCATAATGACAAAGCAAAACAGGCTTTTAGGAATTTTTGCAATGCTGAAGTATCTCATTTTCGTATCTAGGACAGTATGTCTCTATCAGCTTTGCACACCTGGGTTTGGGCATTTTCTCCCATTCTTTCTTTCAGATTCTCTCAAGCTCTGCCAGATTAGATGGCAAGTGTCGGTGAACTGTGATCTCCAGGTTTTCTCTGCAGATTTTCAATGGGGTTAAAGTCCGCACTCTGGCTGGGGCACTCAAGGACATTCACTGTCATGCTGAAAGGTGAATCTTCATCCCAGTCGGATGTTTTATGTAGGTTTTCTTTTTGAACGTTGGTCTATTTAACTTCGTTCATGGCTCCATCATCCTGTCCAGTCTCCCAGTCCCTGCCACTAGGAAGCTTCCCCAGAACATGATGCTGCCCCCGCCATGCTTCTCTACATGGATGGTATTAGCTGGGTGATTGAGTGGTGCCTGTTTTTTGGCAGATGTGGCCTACTGCTTGGCATTCAGCCCAAAGAGTTCAATTCTTGTCTTATCATACCAGAGAATCTTTATCTTCATGCTCTCAGAGTCCTAGAAGTGTCGTCTGGCAAACTGCAGTTGCGTCCTCATTTGCCCTTTACTCAGGAGTATCTTCTGTTTAACCACAATAAAAACATGACTGATGGAATACCGCAGAGATAGCTGCCTTTTCGGCACTTTCTCCCATTTCTGCAAAGGAACTTTAAGGCTCTTGGTGGTTTCAAACTTCTTCAATTTCACAATGATAAAGCGCACAGTCCTCCTGGGAACTCTCCATGCTCTTGCAATTGTTTTATACCCTTCCTCACACATTTCTATTTCGGAGCTCTACACAGAGTTCTTTGGCTTGGTTATTGCTCTTGCATGAACTGTGAACTGTGAGACTTTGCATAGACAGGTGTGTAACTTTCCAAATCATGTCCAGTCAGCTGAAGGTGCTGCCACCACAATGGCAGCCCGGATGAAGGCTACTGCAGCTGAAACACGCTGGTTTTATTTGCCATAATGGTTTCCATATTTTACCAAGCATTGATAAACAGTTTTTCTTTTTCTAGCACCTTAGCAATATTGCTGCAGAACGGCTTATTCAGTCAGCTGAACTTAATACAGGTGACCTGCAGTCACATTCTGGAGGCATCTCAAGGATGATCAAAGGAAACAGGATGCATCTGACTTGGAGTTTCACAGCAAACGGTCTGAATACTCACGCCATGTAAATGTGATATTTCTGATTTTAAGATGTTCTCATTTTAAGATGTTTTTTAATAGATTTGCACATAAAAAGCATGTTTTCACTCTGTCATTGTGTGGTATTGTGTGAAGATTGATGGCAAAAAATAAATGACCTTGATCCATTTTAAACTAAGCCTATAACACAACACAATGTGGAAAAAATGAAGTGGGCTGAATACTCTCTGAAGCTACTGAAAATGTTCTGCTTGAACTGCAGAGTTATTGTTAAGTGTGAACCAGACAGGAAGACGCTCAGAGGCAAGAAGAAGTTACTGTCTGTCCTACCTGTTAGCAGCTCTTTGTTGAGGTTGGCTCTGTCTATTGACAGGATGTACTGCAATGAGAACAATGTGTTAGCTTCTAATACAGAAGTACAATACAGCAACAACACAGTAAAATGAGGTTTAAAGAAGGAACAAGAAGCTTCTAGGGTTTAGACTTCTGTTTCCCTACATTCACACACAGATTAGTATGGAGCCAAGATTTTGACCTTAATGTAAAACTGCTGTTGTCAGCTGTTCTTCAGTGCTTCCTTGAGTCACTTTAGCTATGCCTGTCTATCTGTGTGTGTGTGTGTGTGTGCATATTTTTGCATGTGGGTGTGTGTGTGCATGTGTTCAGAGTGGTGTGCGTGCTTATGTTCACGTCTGTGAGAGTGCACGTGATAGCCACATGCTGCACGATATAGATTTCATCTGCAAACTGATTAAGTAGAAGAGACACCTCTTCTGCAGCTAACAAAAGCTTCCAGCTCAGGTTTAGTGAGGTATTCTTTTCATCAGTGTATCCTCGAACACGGTCACTGTTTCTCTATGAAAAGCGCAGGGACGGCTGTAGGATTTTGGGGCTCTAAATAAAACTTCACTGACAGTCAAATGTTGATGTTAGTTTCTTTTAGTGATCTACTGATCAAGATGAATTTTCAAATCATGATTGAATTCTGTCATAGTTTCGCAAACAATTTAACACGATTTGTGATTCATAGCAATAAAACAATCTTTTATGTACAAACTCAAACAAGTCAAGACCTGACTTCCAAACAGCATTCCTACATAATGAAACGGCAAGAGCCTTGTGGGGTGTGACTGTTCACATTTTCCATTCTCTATCCTTCAAAATGAAAGGTGATCACTAAACTCTCTTACAAACACTTAACTCCCATCTAAAACTTCTCAACATGTTACAGTATTACACTCATTGAATCCTGTGGATATAGGTATTATCCTCAGAGTATTGGTTTTTATCATGATTTTAATGTCCTCGGAGGTTGTAAAAAAGTTGACTTGAAAGACTGTAATTTGGGTGAGAAATTGGTGAAAACGGGTGCAGGTGGACCAACAGTTGCTTTGCTGATCATTTTGTTCATCTAACAAGCGCGCATAAAAGTAAGCACTAATGAAAGATGAGCTGTCTATTTTATTTTTTTACGGCTGCATATATTGGAAGATAACTGTATAGGCTGTTAACAGGAGCACTTAATCATACCTGCCTGAAGATCAGCACCTCAATAACTTGAAGAGGTTCGCTGGTGAACCTACGTGAGCACACAATAAACTTGACTCTGTACGTCTCAATATAAGCAAGATTTTCCAAGCAGGATTTCCCAAATCCCAGATTTCCCAGGAAAGACGGGAGAGGCAAGATATCCAACGTTTATGAGTCCACTTTCCTCTGGACAGAAT
>OMKZ01047801.1:0-12724 GCA_900302535.1 Neoniphon sammara | reverse complement strand
TGTGTGTGTGTGTGTGTGTGTGTGTGTGTGTGTGTGTGTGTGTGTGTGTGTGTGTGTGTTGTCAAAGTCAGATTGTGTGTTTCTATTTGTGCTGCAAAAAAATAGTGGATGATCATACTTTGTGGTTGTTTTCCTGAATGTTTCCTGAAAGTACACAGAAAGATTTTACAGTAATTCAAGCAAACAAGAAACCTTTTCAACCACCAACCTGAGATATTACCGTTTAAGATTAGCTCTTTTTAAATCTATTATTTTTTTAACAGCTCAGAAATTGGGCTCAGCAGCACCTCATCACCATGTTTCCTCCTGCAAACTGCAAATTAAAGGAGTTCATATTGAGTTTTTCCAGTTATTGCACAGTGCCAGTTTCTGCCTGTTTATTAAGGCGCTTGCATGCATGTTTATTGTTTATTTGCAATCCCATTAGCTGTTACCACGGCAACAACTCCCCTCGCTGGAGTCCACTTTAAAACATACATGTAAGCTACAAATTCTTACATAAACACTGCGCATAAAATATACATACATTATAACTCTTTTAGTACTGTAACAACTGTGTGCATGTGTGTTTGTTTGCTCATGTGCGCGTGCGTATATGTGTGTGTGTGTGTGTGTGTGTGTGTGTGCTAAAGTGCTTATTACATGAGCGTATTTGTATGTGGGTGTCGGTCAGTGGACTGTATGTTAATTGCGTGTGTGTTGAGTTTGTTTACATCCTCAACCCTTTAGTACACTGATATCTCATTAGCGTCGACGTACACGCTCATGTGCACGTGTGTGTGTGTGTGTGTGTGTGTGTGTGAGTTTGAGAGTGTGACTGTGTGTTTTATGTTTGTGTGCACTAATGTGCTTGCTGCATGAGTTTGTTTTTGAATGTTTTCATGTTGGCATCTGCACGCTAGTATTTGAAGCATGTGCATTTGCCTCTGTGTGTGTGTGTGTGTGTGCGTGTGTGTGTGTGTGTGTGTGTGTGTCATCAGCAGTTTCTACGTGCCTTTAAGCAAGCAGCAGTGAAGGATATGCAGTCATCTAGATGACGCACAAAGAGCCCTGTTGTCTTTAACGGTGCCAGTTTCGATCGACTATCTTTTATCGGGCACTTTTATTGGTTGTCAAGGGCGGCGAGTGTGGGTCGTAAAACGTTTTAGCACGGGACCAATCACCAATCAAATTTATCAAACTGAATTAGTTTATTGCCGCTGTGGGTCCCAGGCTTATCAAAAAATAAAAATCTACTCACACTGACAGCCATGCACTTCTGCTGACACACACACACACACACACTTGTCCTCTCTTTTATATGCACTCAGTCATTTCTCTCTCTCTCTCTCTCTCACAAATACACACACACACAAATGCAATTTTGCTCAATCATTCACTCTCCCTCTCTCACATACGTGCACAAAGCTTTGACCCGGATATTGTGATGTGTTTATTCTGTTGTTTCTGTCTTTGTTTTGTTTCTTTGCAACAATTAGGGACGATTTTGTTTGTTAAAAACAGCGTATAAAAGTATAAATAAAGTTGACCTGACTTCCATTAATATTCAGTAAAATGACTGATTTGTAACTCAGACTCACCTTCTTCGGCTCCTTCGGCGTCTTGGGCGTCTTCTTCTTCTTCATCTTCTTGTCATCCTGCTCGGGGTCGGAGGTGATGGCCGGGTTGTCTATTCCGCCCTTCCAGGGGTCTGCGGGGGAGAGCAGGGGGTCCTCCTCGCTGCCCCGGTGGGCTCTTCCCTTTTTCTTCTTCTGCGTGGCAGGGCCCGACTCCTCCCCGTCGCTGTCTGAGTGGAACCGCCTCTGGTAGGCCTTGGTTTTGCTGAACAGGATTTTAGAGCGGTGTTTGTATTTGGACGGCCGCCGTCCAGCTTGAGACTTGCGGTCAAATCCGTTCTCTTCCTCTCCTCCTCCTCCATGGAGGACGTGCAGCCCACCGAAGGAGTTCCTTATTTTGACCATGCGGCTGTGCGTGTCCTCAGGCACGGCGTATATGTCGTCGTTGTTGAAGCCCTTGGACCTAAGCAAGGTGTCCACTGGGTCAGCATAGTTGTCTGAGGGGTCTACGTCCTCGCAGTGTGCCATCGGACCACGTGGCGTCCTGCGGTTGCTCCGCATGCCGGCCTCGATGGTTTTGAGCAGATTGGGGTCCAGCTTCTTGACGTTGGGTTTGGGGAGAACTGGTTTGGGCCGGACGGGCGGAGGCACTTTGTGGTTGCGCTCGTGTTCGCCGACAGGCGTGCTGTGCACCGGGTACTCGTTCCCCTCCAGGTCGATCCGATATTTGGCCCGCTCGCTGGGCGTGGGGAGAAGCTGAACATCGTCACCTATGGGACTGTAAGGAGGCGGGGCCTCTGTGTCATCCTCGGAGTCTGGGTAGTAGGGGTTGTAGGCAGGGGAGTGGCTGTGCGGCGAGGTGGGGAAGACGTCCTCGCTGGCACCGGTTGTGCAGTCCCGTGACGAGCTGTCAAACAGGAAGGAGCTCTCGATGCTTTGCTTCTTCTCTAACACCTCGTTGAAGAAAGGCGTGAACACCTCGGTCTGTCTGTGGTACTGTGACAGTGAGTAGAGCGCCGTAAACTTGGCTGCGATCTCCGTGGCAATGTGCTCCCCCTCTGTCATCAGCTCCTTGATGGCATCATTCTCAAAGAAGTCAGCCTGACTGTCTGTGATTGCCACCATCTGGACAGGGATGACGTCCTGGACCTCAGCCAAAAATGCTCGCAGAGTCGCCATGGAGGCTTTGCGTTTGGCTGAGTAGACCAAAATGTAGCCGTGCACCAGCTCATCTTTGCGGACGCCAATGGAGGAGTGGTAGGAGAGGACGGTGACCTGGATCCTCCTCCTGCTGTCACCAATGATCTTGTCGAGGATGAGCGTGTTGCTCTGGCCCGGCTGCCCGGCGCTGCAGCAGTGCGAGTCGAGGAACGGCGAGAGGATGAGGTCAACGCTGAAGGGGTCCCAGCACATGGCACACATGACTATCCTGAGGTCTGTCTCTGACATGTCTTTGATGCAGGGCAGGGGACTCAGGACATCAAAGTTATGCTTCAGCCCCTCCAGCACCGCTCGGAGACCCTGTTTAATCTGGAACTCATTGAATTTGCGTGGAAAGGCCCCTGAGGGGATGTCGACAAAGGTGCACTGCAGCTTATTAGCCAGCTGCTGGCCCTGGTGCCTCAGGATAGGCATGTTTTTACAAACACTGTCCCTCTGATTGGCCAGGATCAGGATGAATGGCAGTGGCTGGGCAAACCGATCCCTCCTGTTCTGTGCTATCTCTGCTCTGATCCTGCCTATGCAGTCTCCGATGCAGTTCAGGGATTCTATGGAGTTGAACACGCAGAAGCAGCCGTGTGGCTTGAAAGTGGAAACCCACGTGTGGCTGAACAGCAGCGTGGAGTTAACATCCACAGGGAGAAGCTCCAGCTCATAGATTTTACCGTCAAGTGTGTACTCGTCATCTGTGGACTGAGCTCGAATCTCATTGGCTAGCTCCTGAGCGAGGCCCTCCCTCCCCAGGAGGCAGAGGTTGATCTTATCGATGTTGGCACTGTTATAGTAGAGATTAGAGCGCCCGTGGTCGAGCTGCACCAGTCTGTTGGCTAGAACCTGCTCCACTTTCAGATCCACACAGCTCTGCCCGCTCAGGCATGTCTCCTTAGTGGGATGGTAAACAAAACCAATGTGTTTGAGGAGGAGTGACTCTCTATCTGGGGCAAGTTTCTGCAGCGCTCTGTATCTGGGCTCCTCATTCAGCACGCTGTGGATTTCGCTCATCTTGTCGCAGCTGGGCGTGGCGTTCAGATCCAAGTCATAGAATAGCTCAGCATGCTCGAAAAGCATTTCCTGAAACTCCTCTTTGGCCCTTTCAACTATTTCCTGCTGGTGCCGACTATAAACATCCCTCCTATCTGATTCTGTGATGTACTTGTAGGCCTCGTCCTCCATGACAAAGCACATGACCTCCTCCCACGGCTGCCCCGGGCTGATGAAGTGTACCCTCTCCAGCGTCTTCTTAAACCTCTCCTTCATCTCCACCCTCCTCTTCTCTGAGAACAGGTGCTGAACATGGTTCTGGTAAATTCTCTCGCCGTCGGGTGTGTCCAGGAGGTCAAAGGGCACTCTGCGGTCACTGATGTCGATGTGGTCCGTCTCGTCCCACGGCGTGTGCTCCAGAACTACAAACCAGTACTGGAAATCAGGCCGGTTCCGGATCAGGCTTTGTGCCTCAGGCCAGGTGAGGTTCTCTATCTCCTCCAGGTTGTTGAGGAGGTTGTTAAGGGTTTTGGGCAGTGTTGTCAGGTACTCTTCCCTCCTCCTCTTGATGTGCTCCTGTTTAAGCTGTGCAATGTGCTTGTTGAACATGTTGCGGGCTTTCCTTGTGCCCTCCAAAATGATGAACTCCTCATAGTCAGACTGGCCCTTCAGAGTACTGATCACCGTTTTCCATGTAGTGTGATAATCTCTCACCGTCTGCACCATCAGTTTCTCAAATCTGTCTGTTACTGCGGCAACCAGCTGCCGTTGGACCTTGTAGGCCTCCAGGTATGGCACAGTTTTGGGCTTCCCCCGCGTCTTGTCCAGCTGCTGGATCAGCGCATTGAAGCAGAGCTCCACATTGACGTTGGCACGCCCCGACGTCTCAATCACCTGCAGGTTCTTCTTGCTGGCAGCGAAGGCCTGCAGGTCCCTCAGGTGCTGGTCCACGCACTCGTCACACTTGGTGGCGGCGACGACGATGGGCTTTTTCGACTTAACGATCTGCGAATAGAGGCTGTTAACGAACTTCATCTGGTCGTCAAACTTCCTGTTGCAACCCTTGCTGACGTCGATGCAGAGCACAAAGCCGTCGATGTTCAGCTTCCCATCGGGCATCTGCTTCTGGTCAAAGTCCTGCTCTAAGCCCAGCTGGTCGGTGCAAATGTACATGAGCTTCTCCGCCGACTGGAGCTTGGTCGCCGCCGCCCGTTTGGTGTACGGCTGCAGGTTGGTACTCCGGTGTGGGAGGAATGTCTGGTCGTCGATAAACTCCGTCTGCTCGATGACTTGGATTTTACACTCCACCCCATCGTCTCCCCGATGGAGAACCTCCCCCCAGTACAGGAAGTGGTCATTGTTGACCACGCGGCCCCCAAAGTCTATTGTGCTCAGCACCGAGGTGTGCTCCGTGTAGTAGCTGTCCGCGTCGGGACGCACATACCGGTTGCACAGGCAGGACTTGCCCACGCCACAGTTGCCCTTCTCCTTCTCTGTCCCCGAGAGGCCAACCACGCTGACGGCGAACGTAGGGGGACGAGCATCCTTGTTCTTGGCCATTATATCCCCCCGCTCATCTCTAACTTGGTCACTTCCAGGAGAAAAGGTCAAGATATCATTCCAGTTCTATTGCTCCGCAGCGCAGAGGCAGGGTCATCCTGGTTTTACCCTCGGTAGTGGCGTATTCCTCCTCCTTCCTTTTGCCTGTGTGTGCGTCTCTCACTCTCTATCCGAGGTCCTCTTCAAGCTGGGATAGGGCAGCCAGCGCTCTCCTTTATCACCTGCCTGCAAGACATGGAGTTCACAATTAGCAAAAGATAAAGGCAAAACAAACAAAAACCATCTGTGCATACATTTTACTTAGAGCGCTTCAGTCGCCTTATCACAAACTGTGTAATTAACATTTTGTTTCTTTTCATTTCCCCTCCCTGAGGCAGGCATACATGCAGACACAAAAAAACTACAAATGACAAATGTCAGTCTGACACTATCTGGCTATCAGGAAATATACAGAATCAGACATTATTATTATAGCACCTGTGCATGCAAAAATAATCTCTGACAGATGGCAAAAGATTATTAAAAGGCCTGTGGCTGGCTTTTCTGGCATTAGGCTAAAATGTGCTAGTTTTGTAATACTGTGATAACGTTGAGCAGCTTTGTAATATACAAATGTGACAGAAAACCCTGCTGAATTATTTTAAAACCGAATTAAAATAATGCTTTTGTTTAACTGCACAGACGTGATGAAAGCTGCTATATCAAAAGGCCCTTTTCAGAGGACAACAATCAGAGTATGACAGCACAACTTATATAAGAGAAAGGGAGAGTAATTCAATCACGGACTCTGCTCTGCAATGTCACTTTTCCCCTCGCAGAGAAAAAGAAGTGCTTTCAACCAATTTGTGCCGAGGCAGGATAAAAATGGCATGCAACTCCAGCCCTTTGACAGCCACTGACCTAGAAATGATCTGCTTCGCTGTGAGAGCGAAACAGAGAAAATAAACCACTTCACAGATTTGTTATTTATCATCGCTACAACCCGGCGCTGGCAATAATCCTGATCATTTTGTCTGATAGTATGATTACTATTATTAATCACGATGAGCAGTCTCGATGATTTGCGGAACTATTTTCCTAGTCTTACATCAAAACCTCGAGTACTGAACAACAGCAAGCATTTTGAAAGTGAAAAGAAATGTTTCACTACTCTCAGTACGCCGAAATTCAGCGATAATTAAGTGTGGGAACTAAAATTGTGACACATGACTAACTGTGCAGCTCCGCAGACAGTGCCGTCCATCACTGTCCTAATGAAATAACCCCAAACCTCCACCGTAACCTCAGTGTAACTGGTGTCTGCCTCACTGAGAGCAGTTCAGCCTGGGCACGATAACTGCCTGGTGAACTGTAGTCACTGTTGTGTATTAATGAATGGTGGCAATCAGCCAGCAAATATGCCTCAGTGAGCTGGAAGCAGCAGGACGACCTGCGAGGCCCGAAAGCTGCACCAGACCCTGACTTCTGTCCAGAGAAAAACCATGAGAGAATTTCCCCGGGTTTTTTTTTTTCTTTATAGAGGCCGTGGCGATGATGTCACCAGCATGGGGAGATTTGCACAAGCAAAATGACTTTGAAGAGGTTAAACAACCTCAAGGGGGGAAAACACACAGCGTAGGGAGTAGGTTTTTACGTCCAAAACATGGAGAGCATACTGATCCAGCTCATTAAATTGGAAATACATCAAAAAACATATTTTCATGTTTGTGGCTGCAGGTGGGCGTGCCGCCTCAGGGTTAAACAGGCAGACAAAACCCACCAGGAAATATGCCTTGGCTGTTTTATTACCTGATGTCAGCGTGGCGGCTTCTTTACTTCAAACACGCCCAATATACGACATAAAAAGCAAACAGACCGGCAAGTCAGCCGACTTGACAAGCCTAACTATTTGACACTACAAAAGCTACTACGCTGTTACATTTGCCACACCTGGCCAGGGGAGCAGGGTGCGTCATTACGATTACATACAGCCAGGCAGTGAGTGTATTTAAGGATAGAGGTAACAGGAACAGCCTTATATATACAGGCAGATGTGCAGCTAAGCAAGAAATGGCCACAGCGACGTACACATTCCACCCCCGGTTTCAGATTCCCATCCAAACCGAACATTTTTAGATGATCAGTGAGCCAACTCCAAACATCTATTTTGCATTTTGGTCAGCCAACTGTGAACTCCACATTCGCTCTGCTGTCAACACACAGGATAAAGATAAGAAATATGAACTGAATGCTAACATGCTTGAAAGGAGAGCTGGTAGCAGAGCTAGCCAGGTAGCTGCTGCACAGTGTACAGTACCTGGAAACCCTCACTACACCACAGCCCAGACTGCATTAGTGCTGCACCAATAGCTAAAAGTGGCCTTTTACATCATGATTGGTGTACTCTCTCTGAAGCTATGGAGGGGATTAAGGTATCACTTGGCAAGCTGGTTTTAGAGATGACTAAATGCTGTTAAGCTCTGAAACATAGTGGAGCACGCTGCCAAGAATGGTAAAGCTTTTAAAGCTGCGCTAGGCAAGATTTTTATGTAAAAATAAACTCCCCTTTTCCACATAAATTACAACATGGGGCTGCAAAGAAGATGAGTGTCCCATTTCCACAAACTGAGATCCTACTGATTCATCCGATTTCTATGAAATCCTGGAGGCAAGTAAAGACACTTCACCTAGAGGAAGTGAAGAATTAAAAACTTTAGTGTGAAATCCAAACTGTCTTCTAAAGAGCAGCAAGTCCAGAGAAAGCTGGACTCACCAACATTAATTCTTTTCCTCTTGTCATCACTACAGTGTGATTTGGGACAAAAAAAAAATCACAAAGCGGCCAGGTTATGCGCATTTCACTGTTGTCACATTATTAAATTTCTGGGTGTTGAAATTCAAAATTCCCTGTCAGTTTCCTCTCGCTGCAATTTGACACTGCTAACATGCAAATTTGCCTTGTGCAGATTTAAATTACATTGTTTGAGTTATCGGGACGTTTTGAACACAGGACTTTTACATTCGCTTACAGATGAAGGTTTTATAGAACATTCCAGGTGGTAGATACTGAATTTAAGAAACATTAAAAGCCATGGTTTGGTTTGTCTCAAGGTGTTTTCAAATACAACAATCTGCCCTGAAAGTAATCCGTCTGTCCATTTAAAGTTTGTGTTGTCTTAATTCCTTTTTCTATAAAGAATTTGTGGTGAGGTTTGGGGCAAAATTATTTATAAATGTTGTCCCTATGCCAAATCGTAACATTTTAATGCTTCTTTTCATCATCTCACAAGATTTTTTTTTTAATCTGAACAAATTGCTCATAAATAGATCCTTTGCTGTGCCAGTTCAAATAAAACAAGGAAAACTTCCTCCCAAATGTACACTTCTAGTGAACAAATGCGAAAGGCAGCAGGCTGGTGCTTCTTAGATGGAAATCCCGGTGAATAACCGCAGATATTTTGAGACACAATTCAACCTGAATAACAGTCTGCCAATTTCCTCAGAATCGGGTCCAGACCTGAAGCTGAGCGTCACAAGCTCGACTTCCCTGAACTGAGGTGCTGATGATGTAAGAACAACAGTTTATAGGGCAACAGAGCGGCCATCCGCCCTCAGCAAAAACAGGGATTGTCAGATGGAACAAAATAAATAAACTACCTAGGGAGGGAACTTCTGCCATCAGGCTGCAGTGGCTCGGTCACGTCAAAATTCACCAACCACCTTACTTTACAAGCAACCAACATTTTTAGAAAAGAAGAGTGTCTCTATACCTGCCAAAATGTCTAACAGAGTCAACAGTCTTATCAGTGTTGAGCTGCTGGTCAATTCACACTTAGTACTACTTGTCAATTATTTACAACATTGGCCATCTACATTTCCTCAAAATATATCCCATTAATGTAAAAGGCTGGAGAGGAAAAATCTGAATAAAACAGGCTGATTATGAGCTGAGACTCTTATTACTTTATCCAGCGAGTCCTTGTTTGAGTGCTTTCAGCTTGTGCGGTCTGAAAGACACTAAAAGGGAAAGCTGTTTGCTTTTGAGGGCGAGAGGAAGGACCTAATTGATTTTATTCAAAGAAATGGTTTTCAGCCCCGATTATTTTGCACTTGCATCGCTGTCAAGCCCTTAACAGATAACCGCTCCTGACATCTGCACAGCTTAACACCCTGCAGATGCATGACTGAGAGGACTTCCAAGGGGCTTGGCACATCAGGCCGACTTATTAAAAAATCCAGAACTGTCCCTTTAATAAAGAGAGTTTCTGAAAAGGGCAAGGGGAGAGCTGCAGTGCAAGTCGATGCAAATGGCATGCAGAGCTGCAGCGGCACAAACCCACTGACCTGCCTGCTGCTCAGCACCAAGTTAACAAGGCTAATGTCAAATGTTGTTACGGCTCCGCATCACAGCACGACGGAGGCGAGATGCTGCGGCTGTTTATTCCCGAAGAGCCTGGCTAATGTTGTGAAAAAATAATGACAAATTTGCTCGGTGACACTCCTCCTCCTGAATCTGACCCCCATCCCCGATGCTAACCACAGCTATTCACGTTAGCCAACTGTTTCCAGGATATTAACGTTACAAACTGGCAACCCAGCAACTCTTCCACACAGACTTAACGATCCGTTCAGTAATTAAATTATCAATAAAAGACGCGCACTTTGAACGCAGCATGAATGTAGCAGCATATGCGCTTTCAATGGATGTTCTACATTTGCCAGAGATTTTTTTTTACTCTAATTTTTGAAGTAATGGAGAGGAATTTCCATTTGGACCCGCTTGTTAGGTTGTATGGAAGCGCTTGAAACACTGAAAATCAAGCTGTAAAAATAGCAAGAAACAGGGGAATGAGTGAGTTTGGCCGGCCAACGTTGAGGTTAATAAGTTAAGCTTTTATTAAACGCAACAGACGGTGATGTTAATGCGTCAATGCACCATGCTAACATTAATAACCACAGGATTTGGCACGGCGGTTGTAACTTCTCCTGGGAGGGGAAAGAGGAAACCCGGCTCGGCCTGGCCTGTCTCTGATACTAGTGTTAAAAAGAGAGAGAAAAGAAAAAAGAAAGAAAGAAAAGCCAGCCCTTTCACATTCACGCCGCGATCAGCAAACATTAGCCCGGGCTAGCTTAGCATGCCAAGGGAGAGGGAGCGAGCGCTAGCTAACGTTAGCTAACACCTAACCCAGCCTAGTAGCAATACCGCTTAAAAAATCACGGCCAAAACTCACAACCAGGGCAAATATCACGGATCAGCCGCACACACTCATCCTGCTTCCCTTTAACCCGGGATAGCGATATCCTAGGGTGGGGAAAGAGTGCTAAATGAAGTCCCAATTCCAGTCCAAATACATTCCCCTACCCACCTAACATGGTCGCTCCCAGATCCACATACCACGGAAAAGAGGAGAAAGCATTTCCACACAAAAACTCCTGATTACAATCCACAATAGGCGGCCATAAGTCTCCTCCGGTAGTCCGAAGTGTGGCTGAGATGAAAGTCGGGGGTCTCGGTAGTCCAAATCGGCCGCTGTGGTTGTATTTTAGTGTATTTTGGTGTTGTTAGAGTGGTATGCGTTGTTGTAACCCGAAACCTGCTTCTCCTCTCTCTCTCTCTCCCTCCCCTCTATCACTCCCAGGCAGTAATGGCGACTCTCCCTCTCTCTCCCTCTTCTCTGCGTCTATGTCGCTCTCCCATTCCCAGTGCTTCCCTGTGTCTCTCTCCCTCTCTCTCTCTCTCTCTCTCTCTCTCTCTCCCATTCACTCTCCCATTCTACGACTATGTCGCTCTCTCATTCACTTAAAGTCTCTCTCCCTTACACACACACACACACACACACGCACTATTTCATTCTGTCTGTCTCTCTCTCACCTCTCTCACTCATCACTCTCTATTCTATTCGATTGTATACTATTGTATTCTAGTCTATTCTATGTCTATTCTATTCTCTCCTTTTTCCTCAAAGTTTCTGTCTCCTCCTCCACCCTCAACACACACACACCCACACATTAACATACACACTTATTCTGTCTGTCTCTCTCCCTCTCTCTCTGTTCAATGTCTATGTCGCTCTCCCATGTATGCCTCTCTCTCTCTTTAAGACACTTTATCAGGCAGTCTCTCTCTTTCTCTCTCTCTCTCTCTCTATTGTATGTCTATGTCACTCTTTATCTCTGACTCACTCTCTCTCTCCTTTCTCACTGTTTGACAATCTCCCTCTCTCTCTCTCTCTCAATCTCATTTTTTTCAATTCATTTAAAAAAAAGAAATCCTCTTTACTGGCATGAATGTTAGATGAACATAATTGCCAAACACACCAAAATGTTCTCTCTCTCTCTCTCTCTCTCTCTCTCTCTCTCTCTCTTCTCTCAGTGGGGTTGCCTGGTTGCCACAGCAGGGTGATGTAATTATGTGACTGATTTTTTTTTCCCCAGAAAATTGTTTAATTATGTATAATATGCTTGGATGGCTCGCTAATGTGGGAAAAAAATGAAATTTGCTCAACAGGGAAGGAAGATTGAGAGAGAGAAGATAAGCTGTTTCCAGAGTCTGATATTGATGTCATCATTATTACCATCATCATCACCATCATCTTCACCATCATCATCATTGTCAAGCAGCCTCAGTTACATTGGCCAACATGCGAAATTTCTATTATTCATTATTTTTTTATTATAATCCCTTAGTTCATCAGCAGCATTGTATTCCACTGTGTTGACTTTTTATAAACAATATTTTGTGGTGCTGAATTCACAGTGTTGATTTTATGAATGTGGAAATATAAACAAACACTGCAGCAGTGTTAAAATATTAGTGCTGTGGTAGTTGAGTGGGTGAGGAAACTGTGAAAAACCTAAATTGTTATGAGCTGCTGGACATTGTGGATTCCCTCACAACAAGAGTGTAATATTGTGTTAAAAAAAATGATCTGGCTCAACTTAAAAATAAAGGAAAATTCCCAGTAAAACACTTAGCCTCTGTTAAAACAGCTGTCAGTGATGTATTTTACATCTCTGTCTCCGTTCAATAGTTTGGTGTCTGTTTCTTCTGGTTTGACATCAGAAACTGTTTGATGGATCTAAACCATCAGCGGTAAACGTCAGGTTTTGGTGTCAGTCCCTCACAGTCACAGAGCGAGGGCTTCTTTCTAGAGCCGCCATTTTGCACCGACGTTCAACAATCATACAGGGAGAAATCCATCGTAGAAGAGGACAGAGAGACATTTCTCCACACAGGAGCAGCACACAGACCAGAATGCAATGCTGCGGCTTCAACTGACCAGAATGCAATGCTGCAGCCGCAAGAGACCAGAATGCAGTGCTGCGGCTGCAAGAGACCAGAATGCAATGCTGCAAGAGACCAGAATGCAGTGCTGCAAGAGACCAGAATGCAATGCTGCAAGAGACCAGAATGCAATGCTGCAGCT
>OMKZ01047799.1:0-15000 GCA_900302535.1 Neoniphon sammara | reverse complement strand
TGGCTCTGCTGAAGAAAGTCTAACACTGAAAACCTCTGGCAGGCAGTTTAACACCAAATAGCTCTGCTCAGGTAACACTTAGTACAAGGAAAGAGGTGTCCCACACTTATTTCCACTCTTTCCTCTTTGAAATAAAGCATTACACTAGCTGGAAGCATGCTGGCCTGCTTGCCTGGGAATTTTTTCTGCAGCTTCACAGCAAACCGCAAATGACTTGGGAAGGCAACATCATTACTGCGGAAAGACGGGCATGATTTCTTCTAGAAAAAGCATTGCATCATGCAACCTTTAGCATGTGGCCATTGCTAAAAGCTTTTTTTTGGGGTAAAGAATAAAATCTTGACAAAGTCAATCTGAATCCAAAATCTGCTTTATGCAACTCCCAGTGAGCTTTGGTAAAGATGTAATTATAAACACCATGCCTCTGATGGTGAGTTTTCTTCGTCTCATTTGGTTGAAGGGGTGAAAGCTTATCTGGCGGCGTATTTGTCTTGTACCTATTTTCAGTTCCAAGAAAACACTCTTAAATGTGGAATTCCCGTTAAAAAAGATTATTGGAAATTTTTTGCAAATAAGGCATGATTTTAACTAGTGCTTTGGAGTGGGCCTGATCAGCAGGGAGTCTGCTGTGAGGAGAATGAGTAAGAGGAAGAGGACGACGAACTGGAGAGGATTTCGAAGAGGAAAAACAATAATAAAAGACAAGGTGGTGAAGTGTTCAAGGGAAGGCAGGAAGAGAAGAATACAAAGGAGGTAAAAGTAGAAGAAAGTGAAAAAGGAGAAGATCAGCAAGAAGATGATAATGCTGAACAACAGGTGACCAAGAGGAAAAAATATTGAGGAAAAAGAGTAGAAGAAGGATAGGAAGAAGAAAGACGGGTAGAAGTTGAAGAAAATGAACAAGGAGAGGATGATGAAGAAAAAGAATTAAAAAAAAAAATATGACCAAGAGGAATAAGACGATGAGGAGGAAGAGGACAGGTATGGTACAGAAGAATGAGACTAAAAATATTTCAAACCATTTTAAACATGAAATGTGACTTTCAAAATACCCCCAGGAAGCCTTCTTTTGCCACAGAGCCCACATCTTTTCTCCAGCAGAAACCACATCCAAGACAAACTATTATCTGGGGCTTTTCAATACAAAGGGTCATGGCAGCAAAACTAAACCATGTGGTTGATCGGAGACACAGGGAGAATTTTATCAGCTTACACACAGGCACACAAACACACACTGTCAGAAAGTAGTTCTTAACTGCTAAGAGGATGTGTCTGGGCATGAGCCATAGATCTGCTTTCTATCCACTTTATGGCGTCTAATGTGAAGCAGGTGTGAGAGCTGGATTGGCTGGACGGGATGGAGATGAGCCAACTAAGGTGTTAGCCAGAATGTGAACACCAAGAGAATGAGTGAGAAACAAGGACAGATGGAGGAAGAGAAGGCTGGATGAGTAATCGGTAGGGATTTGTAAGGCAGACTGATTAAAGGTGTTTGTACACTACAAGATACAAGGGAACAAATGACGAAGGAGCCACTGGCAAACGTGTTCCCTAAACACCATTGTCAGCATAGTTAAAAAAACTTCTGTATACTCCTTTGTTATGTCATCCTATGCTACAAGGGGGAGCAGAATGATCATGTGGCACCGAGCTACATACAGGAAACAAAAAACCAAAACAAAACAAAAATGGCGGCAAATCTTCCCTTTAGATTGTTCATTTCTGTTTGCTCCAATGCATTAGTTCACAGTACATAAACACTTGTACCAGTGTTGTCCGGAAACGAAAGTTTAAATTTGCCTCAGCAACCTTGATGCAATCAACCACATCCTATTTTCGACCAACTGCAGACAAGGGGATTTGTCAGAACTGGAGAAGCAAAAAGTTAGTTTGTCTTGTTCTAAACACGTCTTTTTGGCCAAAAAGTTTTACTTCTTATGAAGTATACGATAGCCTTAATGCTGAGGATGCACTTCAAGACTTAAAAAGTTACTCAAAACAAAACATTACATACATTCATAGTGACAGGTTTTTCAGACTTTTTTGTCTCTTCCAGAAGTATTCTCCTATTAAGATTAAGATTCCCATTATATTTGAAGGGATTATTCTGCTTACTCCTGATAAATCACCAATGAACTGAACTCTATTCGTAAACTTGCAGGACCTCTGACATAAATGAATATATACCGATAGGCACATTAATGCCTGATGTGTACATGAACTGAAATATGTCAATATGAAAAATGGGCTAAAAAAGACATTTGGGTAAAACTATGGCCAGAGTCAATGTGGGTTCTAAACTTCATCAGAAAAAAAGATTATGTTAGCAAGAAAGTTGATGTCAGTTTAGGACTGTCGTTCGCAAAGTTTTTACATTTCAGGACCTTTTTAAAACTTCTAATGCAACACATATGCTTCACCTTGCTGTCTGCCGTCTCTCCTTAGCTATTGGTGGTTTGTGATCATGACACAGAAAAGGATTTTTTGCCAGCAACCATTGGTCCCAGCCAAACCTCCAATCGGGATTTCCCCTCCAATTGTCTGGATGGACAAATCTGGTGTAAATCAGCCTAATAATCCTCTGTTTTGTCCCCAGCCTTGGATGTTAGCCACTGAAGGAAAATGCTGTAGAAATTGAGAGAGTGAAGGAAGAAGGAAGAGAGGAATGAATAGCAGGCAATGACGAGATGGCTATAGGAATGGAGGAAGGATGGAAGGATGAAGCTGTTATTTCTTTTTGTTTTTATAATTGTTTTATCTCATTGTTTATTTTATACACTTTGGAGTATGTTTATAATTTATCTTGGATCGCTATAAGCCCCTTTTGGGTTTCTTTGCCTCTCCTGTGCAATTTGTCATATGTGGTTATGATACATTTATTTCCCTATGTTCTTTTAATGTACAAATAAAATTCTAGAAAATTGCAGAAAAAAGATTCTAGTAAGACTCTAGATTCTAGAAAATACTAAAATCTAAAAAAGAAGAGCACGGCACACAAAGATGGATGAGATGGAGAGAGATGAAAAGAGTGTGTGCAGTTGTGATTTGGTTTGATGGATTTAAAAAATGGAGGAACTGTATGGAGAGAAATGGGGCGTAAAAATGAATAACAGGTAAAGTGAAGTAGAGTGGCTGTGAATGACACTGTTAGATGAAATGATCAGAAAGCCAGAGGCCAGAGCTTGCAATTCAGTTTGATATTTCCCATGGTGCACTGCAGAGGTACTCACATGATCCCCGGGCTGCGGTCGCATCAGAGAGACCTGGTCATACCCACGGCGAAACAGAGCCCAGATAGCATCCAGTTTACCCTGAACAGGAGAGAGGAGAGCGATTTAACATGTCTGGACTCCCATACCAACATCAGTTACAGTGCATATAGCCTGCTAATAACCCCGTAACTTGTTCGCTTATCACTTTTAAATCACGTCTTGGAGTGCTTTAAGTTTCATAGGCAGGCTTAAGCCTGCCCATAAGTTTTAAGTTTTATAGGCACTTTTTATGTCTTGATCTGATTTTAGTTCACTTTTACCTGCTTGTTTCATGGCTGTCATTGCATTACATTACGTCTGGCTTTTTATTTCTTTCAGTTAGTCAGCTCAGTTCAGTTAGTTTTTTTTTTTTTTTGATGCAACTGGCTTGTGTTGTTCATTTAATTTATTTTATGAATTTTATTCTCTATTTTAATCTTGTGAAGCACTTGTATTACTATTAAAGTATTATTTATGAAATTTATCTGTAAGGATATTTACTGTTTTGTACTTCATTATTCTTTCTGTTTTATTGATCTCCTCATCTCATTGTTTTTATTTTTCTCGGATGTGAAGAATTTTATAACGTCCTGACAGTACAACATAAATACAAGGACTACATAAATAAAAAACACTAGTTAAAGGTGTCCGTGTGTTCATGCTCAGAGTAACCACTCAAAGTAGTTTAAGTTGTTTACATGAACCACTGAAACCTGTGATTCCCCATTACCATGAATAAAACTGTAAGCAGAATATTTATGCAGAGTATATATTTTTTAAAGCATGAAAAGGTTCAGCTACCAGCTGCTGTCTCTGATTGAACAATAGTTTACCTTTTATACAAGAGGGAAAAGGATGATCCCAGCATTGTTATAAGAAGCCCTGCTTGCTGCCATGATTTTTGTTGACGACAAATGTAGCGACATCGCTGTGCAAGTCTGACTTTATGCAGACATCAAAAACCATCTACACGTCGGCACAAAACCAGGTTGCTTAAGTAAATGTGATAAGAAGAAAATTCTCAATGAAATTGGCTGCTGTAGTGTTGGATAGTGTTGGATGAAAACATGCAGGCTCTTGGACTTTGTTCAGTATCCTCATTTAATTGAGTTATTCATCAAAAAATCTTCAGGTCTTTGAATCCAGAGCTGTGGAAGGACTAAACACCTCATGGTGATCAGTTTTCCACCTTCATTCACTTTTTAATGTACATAATCTCAACATAGTCGGTCAGTGATTTCATTTACTGCTCAGTGTGTAGATTCACCGTTTGTCAATGTTGACTGTAATGTATGAAGTGTAAAATTTCACGAGGAATCAGTGTAGTGGTATCTGATGTGCGTGGTTGTGCCATGTTTCGCATTACAGTTTCAAGGTAGCAGTGTACACTAATCAGAGTAAATACTGCTACTGTATGAAAGACCAAGCTTGTTATACAGATCTGTATGTAAAACGTTGACTAAGTCTGTTTGAAATGTAGTTATCACAAGTTTTGTTAATATTACTTTGGTACTGTGTGCACAACTGGAAATTTTGTGCTCATGCAACTTTAAAAAATACAGCACACAGTTCTATCACTTTTGGTCTTTTGAAAAACTTCCCAAAACCACTGGAAAAAAACCTCAAAAATGCATGGTGGTCAAGCTGCAAACAAGGCTGTTTGGTTCAGTTCCTGAAAAGACGATGTTTAGGAGATAAACTCCTATGCAGCATTACATGTTTGCACATAGTAAACTCATACACAAAGGTGCCCACATGTGTTTGTGCTCTATTGTGGGCAAACTGTTAGCTGCCTATTATGAGAATGAGAGCTGTGGGCAGTTATTTTGCTCACTACAGTGCCTTGTTGTCTGATTGAAACTGAGGCTGTATTTACCTGGATGGGCGTGTACCATTTCCGGCTCTGAGGAGGCTTCTTGTTCTGAGATTTCTTTGGTTTGGGTTCGTAGGGCTCGAACTCTTGCTCGGGCATTTTCACCACAGCGTTCTTAGGCTTCTCCAGCTTGGCCCCCTCCTCAGTTGAGCCCTTCCCTCCCCAGCGCACCTACATATGGAAACACAGAGAGGGTTGTGATCACGTTTTGGAATTTTGTATTTGTGTCACAGTATAGCGTAAGACATACAAAGGCCAAAGTATTTTTCCATAAAAAATCTGAGTTGTCCACTGCCAATGTGATGGAGGTGAGGATATGATTTTATTCAACCAACTTCAAGGTTGGTAATATGGAAAACTTGCAGTCAAACCTGCCTCACTCTACCTCGTGGAGCTGCTAACCTACCTGCGAATTTCATTCATCTGGGTTTCAGTGGAGACTTTTCTACCCTGACAAGAATAAACTCTGGGGGGAAACACTAAATGTCTGTAATTTTTTGGCAAGAAATTGGTCAGATTTAAATAAATTTACAGAATATCGCACAATAATATCAGATTTCATAACCTTCAATATTGGAATTAGCCTTCACAAACCCACACTGGACAAACCCCAATAGAAATGATAATGAATATGAAGAAATTATAAAAATATGTTAATGTGGGGGACAAAGTTAGTTAAGAGCTTCATGTTTCAGATAACTGCTCTAGCCATGACTAAAATTTCCCTCTGTGAAGGGATTGAAGCCTGCGAGGATTGTGCACATGGATGTATTTGTTATTGGCTCACCTCCATTCTCTTGATCCCTCCGACTCCTCTCCCTCCATAGTAGGATGCATCCACAGTGGGCCATTTCTTCTTGGGCAGACCATCTTCATCATCTGACTCCTAAAACACACACAATTATACAGAAATTGCCTTTTTTCTCACTTATATTACATTCTCACAGAAGTTCAGGGACTCTTGTTGGCTCTTGTTGTCAACTTTTGAGATACTAAAGTCATTTTCAAGCTGTCTATGACACTTGGCAGTTCGTTAACTTTAAAAATTGCTCTTGGAAAGTATACGGTAGTGTAAATGGATTAGCCGCCTTTAGGTCAAAGAGTTAAGGAATGGATCAGATTTATCACTTGGTAACAACACAACACAGCAAAACAGCTTTAACAGTCAGTATAGTGTCAAAGAGTGAATGAGAATTGAGTGTATCATGGTACAATGTGCAGTATAAAGGATGAGAGGATAATGGGGTTAAACTATAACCTGCATCAGGTGATGCATCCATTAGAGTTCGGTAGAATCTGACAATATAAGTATTACAAGTCTTTTAACAAAGTTCACTATAAATGTTAGAAGTGTTGTAAAATAAGAATTATGAACATATGTCAACAAACATCAGCGGTAATAACTAAATTGATGTGTCTCTGGATATAAAACACAGTTTTCTCTTTGCCTATAGTCTTCTGATGTCCATGCTGTTTTCACCTCACTGGTCTCTAGTGAAAACATTTAGATCATATTACTTCTTATCTTGGGATCAAACCGCAATACATGTGCAAGCACATTTTGGCAGGCTAAACTGCTGAGCTGAGATCTTTGAATAATATGCTTGAATTATCTATTTCCAGCCTGCATAGCCTTAGGTGTGTCTGTGTGCCACTGAAAGAGATGAAGCCCATGTTGATCATAAAGTTCAGCCTTAATCCAGTTTTCACTGCTACTTCTGTGTTCTCGCAGAGATTTCACTGTTTGTAGGTTGTTCCTACCAAATAGGTGGCATTTTAGTTATGCAAATTCCAAGACCTTGAAGTCAGTTCTGACAAAAGGTTAATGTATGTAGGGACAAATTAATATCTTGCCAACAAATTGCAAATGAGTATTTATTCTATTACTGGCATTAGATTCCATCCCTGCTGCCTGGTAGGTACATGCATGTGTGTGTGTGTGTGTGTGTGTGTGTGTGTGTGTGTGTGTGTGTGTGTGTTTTATATATATATATATGTCGGACACCAACAGGTTGAGGAGCAAGCAGTCACTTTTGCCCCAGAGTAAGTTCACTTCCGGATAACAAGCTGCACTACAAAGATGAGATAAACAGCGTCTATATGACATGTTTATGTCTTGTTGGGCTCTTTTGGGATCAGACCTCCCACGTTATAGGCGTCTTCCCAAGTCCAAGTCTTGGAGTTGCAGCTATTGCAGCGCCTCATGTTTGCAGAGCAGGATGCACCTCAGACAACAATGCAGCCTCCAGGACTCTCTCTCTTTCTCTCTCTCTCTCACACACACACACACACACACTCATACACACATTCCTGTGGGCCTGGTGGTGGGGGACTTAACCTCTGGAGCTCAGCAGGCTTTGTCTACTGCACCCCCCGCCTCACCGCCACTACCACAGGGCCAGCTCAGACTCTACCCCCACCTTTTTACCAGGCCCTCGCTTACACAACAAGCTTCTCTTGCATCTGCCTCAGAAACAGAGCGTCTACTACCCCTTAAGCAATTCCATTAGGAGTTGGGAGTGAGGCTTAACTCAAGGAGGATATGTTAGTTAATGGGCGAATGAACCCAAATGGTGTGCTATTCATTGATTTCATCAATATGCGCCATGCAATGTATGTTAGAGGCCACGCAGCTCACAGTCATTTATATTAATGATACCACTTTCAAATTACTGCAGGGTAATGGGGGCAAAAACGTGTACATTTCAATGACTGATGAGCCCTCCCTGGCCATCCCAAATTGCATTACACAGCCAATCATGATCTGTGTTGTTATTATGTAAACCATGATGAATCAGTTATTCATTCAATACGATCCATAATTGAATAATTAGATTCTTGCCTGTGTAAAGATATGCATGTTTGTCTCCCCCCTGTGCTAGCGAGAGGCAACAGATGGAGCATGTTATGTAATCATATTGATGTAAATTAAAATCACAGATGATCCTGAGAGACGTGTAACAACGTGGCCTGATTATACTTATCAAAGTGAAGGTGATAAATACTTTCTGTCCTGTTGGATAACAACGTCCAACCCCAGATGACAATGACAGAGAACACGCTGTGTTTTCCATACAGGGACAGACAACAGAAACCGCTGCAGAGAGCAATGATAATATCGCCTCTCATCCATCAAGTTTTTCCACATGCACATTTCCTGCCTGGAAACAGGCTGTCAACAGGGATGGAGCGGAGGGGTTAGCCGCCTAAGATCACTTATTTACTTGCACAATAGATTTAACCATCATTTCAGGCTGACATAAGTCTTCATGAACAAAATTCACTGCATATGATGCAGTAAGTAGTATACAAGGACAGGGTCTTCTAAGAGAAAAAAACAGTAAGATTATTGATTTTTGCATTCATTGGCGGTTGTTTCCCTTGTGATGATCACCTGCTGGAGTTCATAGTTTATCCAACTTTTTGTTAACCTTGATCTGTCTATGTGACACAAGCCATGTGAGTGTATTTTTGCTCCAATGCACATAACAGCAGCGAGTCACAGCCAGTCTACACAGAGCCCAAAATGCCAGTGAACTTCCCTCTTCAGGGTCACCATGGCAGACACAGCCTGGCCCGGGGCTACGAGTCCTTCCCTGACCCCGAGAGCCACAACATCCCCTTTTTACTCCAGCCCGGGCCTGGAAATCATCACTGATACTGGCAAGACACAGGGAGCTCTAAGGTCATCAATAATGACTCCATTTACTTAACACCGACCCAAACACCTGCTCATTTATCATGGCTGACACATGTCAGCCTGGCCCATTTCTCACACAGGGCCCAGCCAGCCAGCCACTGCAGATCTTGATCAGGTCACCTCCGGCTCTGAGAGGCCTTACTGAGTGGATTAATGCACAGACTACACACAGAGTTAAGTGCTGTAGTTACGTTGTTATTCTTGTATCGTGTGTCACTGTTTCCTGTGAAACCCTAGAAGTTGCCAATTTGTCTCTGTACGAATGTTGCCAATTCCTAAATATTTATTATACTCGGTGAATGAAGTGTTTCTGATTCTGGTCCAACAGTGTATACATGCTATTTGTTCACCCTACTATTTATAATTATAGTAATAAGAGACAAGATCGTGGTAACATGTACAGCATCGTCACGGTGACACATGCAGCATTGCCATGGTAACACATACAGCATCATCATGGCGACACAGCTGTTTAGTGAAGACTATAATTTATTCAGTTGGCAGTAAAAATGTCCTTGGGGAACAGCTGCTGAACTCAACCTACTGTACTATTTCAGTTCTATCTACTTTACACAGAAGTTACATTATTACATGTATCATTTATATGCTATGTAAGCTGGCTAGCTGCATTCACCTACATGAATGTCACTTCTCTGATGCATGGGCGGAATTTGTTGCATTGACCTAAATTAATCCAGTCAGTGACATAAACCATGGACATGTCCTGTAAAGGCGTGCTTTCTAGTATGTATGAGTTATGTTAAGAAAGGTAGATTTACAGTGCAGTGTATTTATTTGTTCAAACCACTGATCTATAATGAAAAGTATATTATAGATCAGTGGATCAAACCTTGGCTGATGAAATTAACAAGTCACAGAGCTTTGATTAACTGTCACATGTTACCATGGTAACCAGGACTAACAAGGGAGTGTCTTGTTGTTCCTGGTCCTTGTGTCCTGTGTGTGATTTATACATATGCATATCCAGTATATTCATAAAAGAGAGTTATAGCGCACTCTACTTTATTTATACTCTCCTATTGTACTATAATGTGTTTGGGTTTCATGTTTTGCAATGAGCTGTTGCAACATCTCTGGGAAAAGCCGCTGAACTCCACTGCTCAGCTATTTTAATCATATCTATATGTTTTATAAAATAAACTCATTCCATATGGCACTGGTGAAGAGCAGCATATATTTTGGTTTTTTTAGCATTTCTGGAGGAGAATCTCTGAGGCCCCTTTGTTGAACCTGTGGTGTATTTCTTCATGTATGTAAAACCGATGATGGTCTGTGATACAAAATCCATGTTGGCAAAATCAAATAAGTATATTCTAATCTGACAAAAGGAGTCATAATCCCCTTATAGCTCTTCTTCATTGAGACATCTCCATGTATGATGCAAGAAGTATAACATCATTCTTACCCTAGGTACTTTGAAGGGTTCTTAAAATGGAAGGAAATGCACTAATCATTATCAAAAAATGACTTTTCTTATGTGAGTTATAGATTCATGCTCATATCCACTAAAGTCGGCCTCTTGAACGAAACATCTGCGCTGCTCTTTCCACCAAGGGATTAAAGGATCTCTATCTTGTTGAAGAAATCTCTCATTCAGACTTTGTCTTTGATAGAGCTCAGGTTTCCTTCCACCTACTTAACTTATGTTAATTGAGATCAAGACACTTTAAAAGACTGAGTTTGGACATCAGTCGAGGCACAGTGATTTTCATCTCTATGTAGGTTAAACAAACTGAGTCTGAGGCTCCAGCAGGCACCCGAACTTCTTCTGCTCATCTCACACTGAGGACACACCTTTTCTTTTCTACACAGTGTCAGGCTAGAGAAAATCAAGTTCAGACATGCCCAGACATTCTGGAGATTTGTACAGGTATGTCACTGGGCAGCTTCTGCCCCATGTCGCACGTATAACAACACAGACAGTATTGTTCGCTGGTTGTCCTTCACTTTCAACTTGTACAAACACACATAAGCTTCGCCCCAAATAGTCAAATATGTGATGTGAACGGTTGTTTATTAAAATTTATTTGTCTCCTTTCATTTCACAGCTACTTTATTATAATATTCTTACTGAAAGTGCCATATGCAGCGTTTTTGAATATCAGTATAGACAACTTAATCGTGATAACTTGGTTAACAAATGAGACCGTGGTTGAGAAAACTGGCGGCCTCCATCTCATACCAGCGATATTGTTGGTGCTGGCATCAGGTTAAGACCACATTTCCCATCAATCCTGTTGCTTCCTGATGCGAAAGGGATGTGCCCTCCTGCTCTGTGCCATAAAGCAATTCAGATTTCCCGCAAAATGTGAGTAGAGGCCGGTTGCACTAATGACTGAAAATAAAGGAGATGATGATTTATTGATGTGATGCACCTTTTCTAAGGAAGTTTTGACAAATGCAGCATGGTGTACATTTATCCAGAGCGCCTTATCATGAAAGTGTGTATTTGTAGAATTGGAGGCCTCTGTGGATGTGGTACCCGTTATTACCCTGTCAGTGGTACTGCCTTGCTTTACCTGCTGTACTATAAAAAGACCAGTAAGGCTAGTCCCAAACTGAAAAGTTGCTGTCACTGAAAACCAAACATTCATTTATGCTCGGGCTTAGTCTAATCTCTTTAATGTCTAGTGATCTTCCAGCAGTGAAAACTCAAAACTAAATGTGATCCTATATTTGTTCAGAAAGCATATAATGAAATCCAGATTCTACTGTGCTGATGAAAGCAGGCTGCTGTCAATTGATTTTTACATCAATTTAATATATGCACAAATGAAGAGTTTAGATATGAAGCATTTGAAGAAAAAAAACGGGTTCACCCACACCTACAAAAACAGATTGACAGCAGAACACTTGAACAGACTGGATCCACTATGTCTGAGTGATGTTAAATGATAAGCTTCAGACAGTTTTCCAACACATAAATGATATATAGCTTTTTTGTGATGGAAGGGTCCAATAACAAAAAAATCAATGGCACCCCCTTGTTGCGTCTGAGGTCCGTGTGCTGCATGCACAAGCACCTGTTGGAAGCGGGTTTCAGCCAGCCGTTGCTGTAGCATGCACACACACTGGGACAGCAAACTAAGCCGAGTAGCTAGAGGGTCTCTTGTTGCTGTCCTGCCTTTGTTTGTTACCCTCCTCCTGCTGTCTTCAGCTCCATAGGAGAGCTATGCAGGGCTTAGAGAGTGCGCCTCTGTGCATCAATAATAGAGGGCTCACAGCACCCAGCACAGAAAGGACTTGGGCAGCGGGACAACTTAATACCATTCAGCTACTAATTAACTAATTGAAAGACGAAAGTCACTAAATCTGAAGGTACAAATAATGTATTATGTGTCTTTGTGTCTGTACAGAAAGTCCTCATCCGCTTTGGAACGAGGCGTAAAATCAAGCCTACAGTGAGTGTGAAATCTTGCAGCTCAGCCTTATATTTATCAATAAGATCAATGCTCACTGTTATTACTGGGAGGAACAAGAGCCTATAACGACTTGATTTATTGCTCTGCCTTCTATAAGTCTTTTTGTGTGGAGGAGTGAGATGGGCGGTGAGCCAAACCCATAAGGTCAGCCACATGAAGCTGTAAAATGAAATGTAACCCACACGCACACGGAGCCGGTTTAGAGAGCGAGAGGGAGAAGAGGGGAATGATAGAGTAGCGCAAGGGAGCTTCAGTGGAAAGAAATGGACTCCATTTTTGTGAGTCCTCCTCTCCAGCTGTCAGCCCGCTCCCTGTCCCATGGGGGGTTGCCACGGTGACAGGAGGCCACATGTCTTGGGGGCGTCGTTTTGGTCAAAGGACCCCATTGTTCTTGTGTTAAGCCGTCTTCACTATGCCCGTCTGCCAGGGACAGGGGCTTCAGCTTCACACCCCTCGCTCTCTCTCTCACACACACACACACACACTCAGGGAAAACACTCCACCACCTCCACCATCACCAAGCAGAACCCCCAACCTTTTGGATAGAGGTGCAGCAGTTTAGCTGTATACATACACACACAAATAGACACAGAGAAACCACCCCAACCCCCCTCTGCATAGGTGCAGCAGTTGAGCCCATTCACACAGACACTCCCAGTTACAACTTAAGTTAGGAGAAAAGAAACAGATGAGGGTGCATGATGCTATGCAAAAACAATGACTTTAAATGTGCTCTGCTGATGATCAAAAATCACAGACAAAAACCCATTTGATATACATGAATTATTTACTTCGCTGGTAATAAAATAATTTCAGACGCTGGGCTGATCAGGATGATAAATGAGTAACTGGCCATTGTGCAGGACCTCAGCGCTACCACCAGATGGTGCTGTGGTCCCATCGAGCCAACAGAGTCTACTATCAGTCAGTGGGTTTATCAGCCTGTCCATCCGTCTAGCAGAGGGAAAACAGAAAAGACCTTGGCATGGACCAGGAGCCAGAAACCTCTGGTGTCCTTCAGCTGGCTGACTCTGACTTGATGTAAAAGGAGGGAGTCAATTACCCAGTGATGGATAGATTAGAGTCATGCATCATTCCGGGGGCCAATATTCCAATGTGAACTGAATTTGAATCATACTGTCTCGCTCCATTCCCCTTTGACAGACGGAGCCGGGAGAGAGAGGAGTTGATTTAAACAATGGGTGCGACTGTTGGGATTCTGGCAAAATTCAAGATGTAAATCAAAACAGTAACTCACATAATGATCAGGCATAAATTCTCAGTTGCAGCTAAAGATTTTCTGGTTTTCTCAAGGAGAAATCTCTCTGAATCGACCCCACAGCTGCACAGGAGAAGACAGTTAAAAATATTTCATTATTCTGAACGTATCCTTTCCAGTTGGAGGGTCTAAATAATTTGTTTTAATGAATACAGTGCAAAGTGATGTAATAAAGTGGGTGTTAATGATGTAGGTGGAATAACTGCTGAGAGGAATATTGCATAAACCTTCCCAGAAACTCACTGATGTCCATTCAGACTGAATTATCTGATAACACTTGAGGTGGTTACATGAAGCATTTCCTTCTCTGATCGGGCTGTTATTCAGGTTATTGATAAGAATATTCTGGTCATTCAATAGCTGTGACTTCAGCTGTGAGGAGCTGCTGCAGACCAGTGCAGAGGGGGACCTCTTCTGGACATGGGCCAGCATGTCAACAGCTGAGATACCATCATTTCGCCTGCAATACAGACCACTGCAAAAGAAGGCAGCCGCACATAAACACAATCAATCGCTTAATAATTTGATTTGTGTGTGTGTAAGCCACATTTTCTCTTTCCATTACTATTCCATTAATCCAACGCCCCTACGCTCGCCTGATGGATGGTGAGTGCGGAGTAGCCATCTTCATCTGTGTATAAGGAGAAAATATTGACTGGAAGATGCTTGATTCAATGGTTTGGGAGAGTGAGGCTGAAGATGCACTGTGATTACTAACATAGTGGTTGGCTATTGATTGGGAGGTGGTCAGTGGAGATGATTGGGCTCTCAGTGTATTGATTTGCTTGGTTACCGGAGAGAAACTGGCTACAAATTACTGACCAGCCCTCATGCTTCTTTGGGAACAAAAGTGTTGGTGTTTTCAGGTAATATAAAAAACATTTTGACAATTCTTGGAATAAATTTTCCATTTATTTTAGGAAAACAAGGGAGGTACATGTAAAGGTATAATCAATGCATTGCGTATCCCCCTAAAATCTCAGCTAATAATGAAATCACAAACTGCTGATCCATGACACGAGACAGTAATCTTTTTACTCTATTTACAAATACCTGATAAAAACGGATTTTGACAATAGCTCAAGTCACTCAGAATAGGGCTGGGTGATATGGACAAAATCAAGCATCGCGATATCTTTGATCGATATTGTGACGATATTACAGGAATGACTATTGATGCTATGATAAGGTATTTCAACACAAGAGATTTTGAAGAACAATCATTAGTAATGTGGAAAGATGACCAAATAGGTATTGGCAAACAACAGAGTAACTCTTATAATTTAAGAAATTTTCAGAAAAGACAACACTTTGCCATATTGCGATATTACTACATCCAAAATCCCATACGATATCTAGTCTAATATCACATGCAGCCCTAACTCAGACAGGCAGCCACCCTCCCATTTAGCTTGGTAGATTTAGTAGCAATTAGAAGCAGTTTCGTGAGGTTG
>OMKZ01047796.1:0-14600 GCA_900302535.1 Neoniphon sammara | reverse complement strand
ACTACAACTACTGTCCTCTGCTCCTGCCTGCTGGGGGCTGAGCGGACAGTCACAGACCAGTGCTGTCGTCTGTAGTGTTCAGTTCCCAGCAGCCAGCAGCAGAAGAGTGTGTTGCTTGTGTTGGTGTGTCAGCAGCAAAAGGCAGACAACAGTATTTGTTGTACTGAACAGCTCCAAGTAGTTAGGCAGCTGCCTATATATCTGCATTCTCAGTTGTCCAAAAGAACAGTAACACTACGACAGCCTTCAGACTGTGTGGGTCAGGAGAACTGGATCATTACCATCACAGTCATGTACTGCTGGCTGCAGCTCCTTGAAAGATGTTTCTCACAGATGTCAACTTCCTTTCTATCTCACAGAGTGTCACTGTGGCAAAGATATAAGAAAAGAAAGAAAGAAAGAAAGAAAGAAAGAAAGAAAGAAAAAGGAGAAAAATGAGAAAATGAGGAAAAGAGAAAAAGTAAAAAAAAATGGAGAAGGAGAAAAAAGAAAAAGCTGAGAAAAATGAAAAATGGAAAAAAATGAGAGAATTGCAAAAGGAGAACATGGAGATGGAGAATAAAGGAAAAAAGGAGAGAAAAAGAAAGGTGGAGAAAAAAGAAAAAGAGAAAAACAAATGGAGGAAAAAGATAAAAGGAGATAAACGGAGAAACATGAGAAAAAGATATAAGGAGGAAAAAGGAGAAAATAAAAATGACAAAAAGAGATAAAAGAATGAGATGAAAGAAAAAATGGAGAAAAATGAAAGAGAAGCAGAAAAGAAAAAAATGAAAAAACAAAAAAGGAGAAACAAGGAGAAAATGGAATAAAGAGAAAAGAGGAGAAAAAAGATAAATGGAAAATAAAGCAATGACAAAAAAGGAGAAAAAATGGAGAAAGAAGATAAAAGGAGAAAAAAGGAGAAAAGCTTAAAGTGAGACAAAACAACAAAACAAATGTGAATAGGTAAGTAGTCTCTCTTTACTTTCAGCTTGTTTCCTTTAGTGTAGCTAGTGCAGTTCAGTTGAGTGCAGAGCAGGTCAGATTCAGTTTGAATCTGTTTAGTGCAGGTTCAGTTTAGCATAGGTCCTCTCCTGGGATCATGACCTTGACGTGGTGGAGAGGCTTGTGTGATCAGTGATCCTCAGATTCAGCTGCTCTGAGGTGAGCTCCAGACCAACAATGATCCACACAGAGCGCTGTTATCTGTTATCAAACTACCAATGGTAGTTGTATATCCACTGAAACAGTTTAATGATGAAGTGTTACATCAATATGATTAATCAATGAACATCTTAATTAACAATTAACAGGTAATTGATTAACTGCTAAACACTCCCAGTGGTACCTCTGCCTTTTTCTTTTTCACAGCAGGTGCTTCATCATCTCCATCACTGCCTGACATGGAATGAATATCTGGTATGTAGTCGACATCTTTTTCATCATCATTCTCACAGCATTCACTCTCATATTCTTTGCTCTGATACAGGCTGCTGAGAAATACATTCTCCAAACTGGTGTGCCAAGGGGAACACTCTCAGTGGCCCATTCTTGGCTTGTTTCAGCATTTAGCCCCTCATGCTGTGGTTGCATTGATGTGAATAATTCAGCTGACTCACGTGAGGAACTAGGTTTGACTTAAAATGTATGATCACTTCCAGAATCATCATGTAAAATGATATACTGCAGGGCATGTGCATTAGTGGTACCTAGGCTCTGACAAAGTTCATTATTCTGTTAAATCATATCATCATGACCATAACAATGATGAGTATATTTTTTTGTAATTATTACTATTAGTGATATTTCTCATTAACCTTTATAACTCAAGGACATTTTTGTTTGTTTTTCACTTCCTTTATTTCTAGGCTTATAGCATAGTTACTGGATGTCTCAGTCAGGCGTGCTATATGTTAAGCTACTTTAAATTTTTGGTGTTTTTGTTTGTAAGTCCAAAAGTCTTTCAGCCAACCGAGGCTATAAATACATTTGGCCTATCTACAAAAGAGTTTCTAAATATTAGAAATAAGATTTATGGCCTTTCAAAGTTTATCTTTAATTATTGAACAGCCATCTGGCCAGTGAGCATGAAATCAAGTGTGTATGTTCCAAATAGAAGTCTAGAACATTACCTCAGGTTTCAAAGTGATAGTTTAAACTGGAGCTTGACTGGTATATCATCTGGTCTGATATATCATTAGACGTCTATCATCTAAATGGCCAGAATCACTTGTGGCCGACTTTGGTGGCCCTATAGTAAACGTGTCGAATGGGTACAACTGGGAATGTGTAAAAGGTTTCATATCAATCATATTTACAACACAGGACTCACTGCAGCATAACAATGCTCTGTGTGGATTATTGTTGGTCTGGAGCTCACCTCAGAGCAGCTGAATCTGAAGATCGCTGATCACACAAGCCTCTCCACCACGTCAAGGTCATGATCCCAGGAGAGGACCTATGCCAAGATGAGCTATACTAAACAGATTCAAACTAAAACAAGTCACCTAATCTGACCTGCTCTGTACTAAACTGAACTGCACTAGCTACACTAAAGAAAACAAGCTGAAAGTAAAGAGAATAATCTATTTATTTATTTATGCTTGTTTTGTTTCTCCTGTTCTTTCTTTCCCCCTCTTTTTCACTTTTTTCTCATTTTCTTTTTTCTCATGTTCCTCTTTTCTCACCTTTATTCTCATCACAGGTTTGTCAAGACTTGGTACAGCATGTAATTTGCTTCCATATACTCCTTCATCAGCCTGAGTCTCACAAGCTGAAGGACTCCTAGGTGTGTCTGAACACTCTGCACAACAAGGTGCTTCAAGTTTCACACAGATGGCGCAGATATGTTGCAGAAATCTTGGTACACACGCATCGTCAAAATGGTATGTAGGCCCATATTACCAAGTTTGAAGTTTTGCAGCCATGAAACGAGACAGACTTTCTCCAGCATCGAAACCTTACAGGCTTCTTCCAGGCTGAATCCAGCTGTGAGCACAGAGAGTACAGAATGCCAAAGCTAAGCGAGAGAAATCCTGCGCTTACTTCCGTCTTCACTTCGCTTCAGTTTTCGTGTCAGCGTCACATCTATAGCTATAGCTATGAAACTATAGCTGTACTTGATTTTGTTGTCTCACCTCTATTTCGTTTTGGGAACGACCTGCACATTTTAAGCATTTTAAAAAATGATTTCTTTTAAGAAGTCGTTCCATTTCACACGTGCGCAGTGTGACAATGTCCAATGCTGCCCATCTGCTAGCTTAAAACAGTACAAATATGAACGTGCCTTGGGTGAATAGACACATAATTAATACTGCATAGGATCAATGACTGTTTAAAATAATAACTTTTTGTCATAATGCATTACATGGGCTGTGCGCATTTTTCTGTAGGAACACGTAGATTCTTATCTTGTTTTTTTTTATTATCTTTGACACAACTGAGAGGGGAGAATTTCGCCGACCTCGTGTTTTTGCAATATCACTGCTGTATATCTATTATTAATATACTACAAAAATCTAGTTGGCTCTTCATATCTTAAATTATCAAATGAATGTATCTTTAGGTGAATCTGTAATATAGGAGCAGGGTGATATCTGTTTTTTTGAACAGGCAATATTGTGGTCGCTCCGTGAAGGACCCCGTGTGACAGATGTTTGTTGTTCCTCTTCCTTCGTCTCAGTGAAAATATTAGTAAACGATTAAATGTAATGAAAGAAATAGTCTGTCTATATGTCATGCCCAGTCTAACTGACCAAAATATCACCTCTTAAGAGCAGCACTTAGCAACGTCTGTGTTTTTTTCTACCGAGGCTTTTAGAGAAGGAGGAATGGCTGACGAAGCCCTCTTCCAGTTTTTACACAACGAAGTGATACAGTACATTTACAAGTCGTCTGAAAGCGGAGAGACGGTAAGAAACTGTTGGCTATCCTGAGCCATGTCTTCGTAAGTTCTCCGGTTATTACTTAACATTTTGTATCTAACCAGTTCATCTCTTTGGCAGGAGAATGGAAGAAACATTACCAAACTGGAAAACATGGGATTCAGGGTGGGCCAAGGACTAATAGAGAGGTAATAGGTAGATTTGGTTCCTGTTCAGTCCGGTGTAGCTGTACAGTCTGTTATAATTGATCTCATAGAATACAAACACATGAATATGAATAGTAAATACACTCCCAAATAAACCGAATCATTTGGATTATATAAAATGTTTCAGTAATGTTCATATTACATACGAACACAGTCCACATTTCGTGTTCTGTATGGAAACACTGGATGTCCATTCACATTTCTGGCAATTCGGCGTTTCCTTGCGTATCGGCAAAGCCAACACCTCTTATAACATAACGTAAGACCTCCTACGAATCATTTGAAGCCACTGTTCACTTCGGCATACATGAAATACACCAATAAGTGAACAGTAAAACTGTCACTTTTATAAGCAATCCAACCAATCTTCCTCCCTCATAAACACTGAGATCGGCGGTAGCGAGCAGTATGTTTTTGTGTGTATAAAGTTTAAGATGTTGTTGAAACAGTGATAATTAATGAGTTGTCTGTGTGACGAGTTTATCAGAACACCATAAAGATTTCATAAAGATCTTAAGTCATATTCCTTGTGGCATGTTTGCCGATAGCATAGGAAACTTTACACTGCCATATTTATGAAGAGAGTTTGGTGATGGTTCTCTCCATACAAGAGAGAACAATAAATAATGGGGCAAGAGTTATCAATGGCTTTTAAACTGGATTACAGTAAAGATGATCAAATATTAGTTGTTCTGTCTAGTCTATGTTTAATCAGTGTTTATTTACACACAGGTTCACAAAAGACACAGCGCGGTTCAAAGATGAGCTGGACATAATGAAATTTATCTGCAAAGACTTCTGGACTTGTGTCTTCAAGAAGCAAATTGACAACCTCAGAACCAATCACCAGGTAAGACTTCCTCTCCATGAGGGTGGATTTTCCATACAGGATCAAGAAACTAATTTGTTATCTCAGTTGATAAGAAGTTAAAGGGGAGAAACCAGTGTATTTTAGCACTGAAAATTTGCTTTAGGGTCATCAGCAAATGTTCCTACTCTCCTACTCTTCCTACTCTCCAAATGCAGAATGGTGATTATTTATAAAATGTCACTTAGAGCCACACTAAAAAGTCTTGCTTGTTGACCAAAGTAGCCACATCTCTGAAAGTGTATTTAATACAACCCAGTATTTTGTGAGTAAAGGCACTCCAGATTACAATTTATTGGTAATGTTTTCTTTTGGCCTGCTGTGTACATGGGTGTAAGTGCTGATGCTGTTGTCATGTGTTGCAGGGTATTTATGTTCTACAGGACAACAAGTTCCGCTTACTGAGTCAACTTTCAGCTGGGAAGCAGTATTTGGAACATGCGCCAAAGGTGCTTTACCTTGATTTCATTAGATGTTTTGCCTCTATCTATTAAATAATATTCACATTTGTCACACAGTGTTTTCTTTTTGATTTTCTTTTTTCAAAATCTAGTCGTTCAAGGGTCAGTTGATTCCATGCCAGCAGGGCTTCATGTCATGTCATTCTTTGTGTGTTACATTAGCTGCAGCCACATTATACAGCATCACATAAGTGGCTGTATTGTAACCAAATGTAGTGCAGGCCTATTAGGCTTATTATCTATTCCATTTGTTACTTTTCATCACATGAAAAAGATGACTTGTAACTGTGTTTCCTTTCTCTGCAGTACTTGGCCTTCACCTGTGGCCTGGTGAGAGGAGGCCTTTCCAACCTGGGAGTGAAGAGCATCGTCACAGCCGAGGTGTCTGTCATGCCAGCATGTAAGGAAGGCTTCCACACACCATCCGCCATTTACCCTAGAATAGAGAGTGATGCATCTACAAATTCTCTGAAGTTTCATCCAAGTCATTAACAGCCAGTCCTCAGTCTCTACATGCGCACAGCTTAACATGTATCTGAGTTGAGGAGAAATGGTTTAAGGTGGAAAAATCCACCATTAAACATTTAAAACACTGTTAAAACATTTATTGCAGATGTACGTTGCATTTTGACATCCATTTGTTGTTTGGTGTAACTTTTTTATTTCTATGGGTAAGTGGCCAAATATAACCTGGCGTCACACTGAGATATTTTCAGAGCAGCTACAACAGACTTTGATAGAGGAAACCAAGCAAAGAACATACCATGGACTCATTTGCCTTCTCCAGTCCAATTCCCCGGCAAAAGTTGTGCTTGTCTAGATCCCTTTTTTTTGTTTGTTTTTTGTTATCAAATCAAATGTCTGTTAATGTCAAAGTTTTTACTGTATCAGCTCAGCAGGAAGAAATGTGAAGTGTTTTTCAGCAGAGTGTATGAAGCCATGAAAGCTTTACTCACTCCCTGTACTTTATTTCTTTCCAGGTAAATTCCAGGTCATGATCCAGAAAATGTAACATCTCCAGGAGAGGCTGTGTTCACTCCGCACTCTTTTGCCTTTGTATATAATGGAGTCTTGGTCATTACGTGTGGAAAATGTCGCCCTGCATGCACAACACTATGGACAGATTTTGTTGCATTGGAGCTGTTTGTGGCTGGGTGTGGTTTGCTCCTGAGCTCAGAGAGGCAGGTTAAACACAACACACTCCAGTGTCAGATTAAGCTCTGGGCTCCTCACCTCCAACATTCCGACTTTGCGAAGGTTCAGCACTTTCACAAGCCTACTAATGGAGGCCACTAGATTTTTTGTTTTGGAGAATTTACCACAAGCCCTCTGTTAGCACATGTTAATGCATGGCAATAATATATTTCTCTCAAATTCAAATACAAGTCCCTTAAAGGAGTTGTCCCCTCGCCAAAAATTCAGTTTATTATATCTACTCATACCCATGTAAGGGCAGTCTCCATTGACATTCACAGAGCCACCACACACAGTTACAACACAGCAGCCATTTTGTCATAAAATATCAGGTAAACACAGGTGTTACTAATGACCTTAATGAAGGTTCTGTTCCATTTAGGTCTAACAGAGCCAGGGTCCTGCTGTTGTTCATGTTGGCTGACTGGAAAGACTCTGCTACACTGAAATGGAGGCTTGAGTAGAGATCGATATGAAATGCTTCTGAAAGTACTGAACCTTCTCTTTAAGCCCTAGTGTTCCACTCTTCAGCATCTCTAGCTGAAGTTAACCCACTGCTTACAAGGAGGGATGCAAAAAGCCACAAAGTGAAACGTGACATCAAGCAAAAGTTACTTATATGATGTAAACATGGTTTTCCTCTTTATCTAATGATGTTTTGATTATTTGCACTGATTGATTATTATAAAACCCACTTAATTAATGGAGAATTTTGAATTCAAACAGTAATTGCCTTTTTATTTTAGCATTTTATTTACTATTTTGTCTCTTGACGTTACCTCATTAAAATTTTAACTGAGGTCTTTTGTTGATGTTTTTTCACTTACCCTAAAAGGTATAGTCTCACACAGTTGATGCATTTTTCATTAAAACTTCTGTTATGTTTTCTGCACACGAAGCAACAGCACCCTCTTATGGAAAGATTAAGACTCAATTCAACTGTTTAAATACCTGCTGGTTTATTATCAGTGGTGACCTGCCTCAGCATTACAAAAATGTAATGTAGCTCAACTAGAAATGCCAAACCTTTCATGAAATATTAAGAAAAGCTGAATATCTTTTGTTTCCCCCACTTATTTCATATGCTGCTTTCATTTGTATGTACTGTATTGGTTGATCTAAGCTGGACAATAACACCAAAAGGGGAAATAAACTCAAATATTAAGTAAATTGATGGTTGCCACATGCACAATTGAAAGTTAGAAATAAAACCATTCTTATGGCATTTCTATTGTTGTTCAGTTACCTGTTAGTGCAAAACGGCTCAGCAGAAGAAACAGAAACTTAAAGTGTGACCATATATTCTCATTAAAAGAGAACATATTGCCTCCATATTCATTTACCTTGTTCCTCTTATCTAGAAAAGTTGCAAAAGCTATTTGTGAAGAACTTGAAACTTGCTCTCAGCGTTAAAGGACTCATCCAGGCAACATTTATGGAGTTGTTTTTGGTTGTTTGGTAATGTTATAATTACTCTGTTCTCTTGGTTTTGGAGAGGTTTGTTCTTGAATCACAGCCAGAATTACACAAAGTACATGCTTCTATTTAAGGGCAAACATTTGCTTTAAAAGCCACCACATGTGGATTGGCCTGTGAGTTTTATGTACTACACTTTTTACGATTGCTTTGAGTTTTCATAACAGAGTTTCAAAGAGAATAACTCATTTAGATGCTCCTAATTTTGTGCTCAAGATCATGGCACAGAAAACAATACAAGCTACGTCAAAAGAGGCAGTACATTATGTAAAAAGTTTATCTTAGCATCAGATAATTTGTTCCTCCTTTAGTCATTGCTCTACTTTAAAAATAAATGTTTTTTTAATTAAATCATGCTGTCAAAAATTGACAATCTTAAGCGAATCTTAAAGAGCGTGCAGTGTCATTTCCTATTAGGCTACTTGGATTATCCAAATAGCAATGAGCAAAAAGCTTTTATGCTCAGTTGTTGCTAAAGGGATGGTAAACTAAAATATGAAATGTAATTTTTCATTAAAATGTCTTTTATTGTCATCATTTGGTTTCTATGCAGAAAGAGGCCCATAAGTTGATTTGTCCTGAGTCAAATGATCAGTTTTGCTGGGGATTAAAAGCTACTTTTACGTGTAAGAGTGGAGCGATCCAATCAGAACACACCTCAGGTTTTATTCCTCCCGCCCCGTTTGATTGACTCTTCAGTTGCACCTGTTATCCTCCACTAGCCTCAACTAACTCAACAGTACAGTAGCTAACTAAGTGTTAGTTTGTTAGCATGGCTGACTTTGTGCTGTTCTTGGATATAAGTCAACATTTTACTGAGAAGTATTGTAAATCACATTAGCTCTACTACTATAAGCCTCCAAAGCGTAAGTTTTTAGCAAGTAAAGTGAGCTCTGCAGCAATGTTAATTAACTAGGAACACACTTGCTAACATATTCTTGCAGCAGACTTGTTGCTGTTTTAGTTCCAACAAGCGGGATATTTTTACTTTGCTGGACAGTTCCTTGGTCTTACCAGGCAATATTGTTACGCTACAAGGGGAACTAAAGCCCACCCAGCCCTGCTGGAGTGGATTACTGTAGAATATGTAGCGCCTAAAACTCCATTTTGGATGATGAGGATAGTATTCAAAATAATACTAAATAAGAAAATCCCTGTTTTTAAGTGGGGTTACCATCCCTTTAAGAATTTGAAATTATGCACAGTAACCAATCTCCGTGTTCATCTGTATTTAATAGACAGACAGACAAATGGGCTGACAGGTTTTGGATCATAATCTTGTGCATTGATACAAGGCAACATGAATGCAATAATATTCATCATAAAGCAAGAAAGAAAAGGGAAAGACCGCTTCCATCCAACACACACAAAGAAACCAAAAGTAAAAATAGTAAAGTAATATTAACAAAAAATATTTTTTCCTATTTTACAGTAACCATGTCCACAATATCAGCTCATAGACTGTGTGAAAGAAGTGTCAGCTGTCAGTGGCAGCTGTACTGTCCTGCTCCATGTTGTCACAAACAGTTAAACAAGTTTTTTCACTCCCGTTTTTTGTTGTGGAGAAGTGATAAGCAGATGTGTTTCAATCCTGCTAACCTGGACAATTTTGTTGGAAGTAACAAGACATGATTTAACACACATATTTAACTGATCCACAAGGGTAACAAAACACAATTTTGCCCAGCTTTGACTGGGTGCCAAACAGTTCCCCTAGAAGGAAATGAGGGCATGGGTGGCACCCCAACAGTGGGAAAAAAAAAAACAACAAAAAACAAAACAAAAAAAAAACCAGTCACCTAAATTCTTCATGTTCATTGTTTTAGGCTCTTCTGATTTTTTTTGTAGTATTCCAATCATTTTTCTTTGTAGGAGCCATTCTGATGTGTTGTGGCTTGATTTTTCCATGTTAAATTCATTATAACTTAAACTACCAGAACAGAAACTAAAAAGTAAACTAAAATTACACATTTGTAAAATAATAATAATGGTAATAATAATACCTACAAAACCCACGCTGAAAACCAAAATTACACTGTAATTTAAATTAAAATTGAAACTATATAAAAATAAAAAATAATATTGAAAAGTGCAAAATGCTGGTCAGGGTTTTGCACATTGAAACTCGGTTGCGAAAACTGAACTGAAGCAATGCTGAAAACAGTTTTATGGAGAGTGAAAAGTGAATGTGTTGCATGTTCAGTTTTTACCTCAAAATTCAGTCACTGGTCAAACACAACTACTACTGTGGTGCAGCTTATAAGCACTGTGTTCACATCTTCCTCTGTTGTTTGAGTATAGTGTCGTTCTCAATACAGTCAACCGGTTACTGTGTTGAGTTAATGGAGTTTAGCTATCATACTGATGAATGAACTGAGCTCCCTCGCAAGAGAATTCACCAAAATTGACTTTTTTTTCAGAGTCACCAGGAAGCCACCCTTTGTTATATGGAGAAAATTTATTCCTACTTTTTTTCATTATTGGAAAAAATGACAAAGGACTTATCACCATCACTATTAACAAATATAGGAATAACAACGAACCCATTAATGGCCATTGTAAAGAATGACCTCTCTGGTCTCCATTAAACTACTGGAGAATAAAGACATGAAAACAGTATTAGTGAATCACCACGTTTCAAAGACATAATGTAAAGGAAAAATACACAGCCTGAGTCATTTTGCACATTCCCTCATGTCATTCTCATTTTACACCATGTTGCTGGGATATTAGACAATGTTTCAGAAATGCCTAGCTTATTTCACAGCCAAGTTTGAAACAGTAATGTCCTTTTCCCCTTGAAAGCCCAGCCCTGACTTCCCATCTGCGTGATAAAATTACACAAATATGTACAAAGTAAAGGTTTGATGGGTTTGGTGAGAGAGCAGTGGGCTGTCCACGTGTAGAAGGGTTAGCCACAGCAATGTATCTGTCATCAAACAGCAAAAGTGACAACAGATTCTGAAATACCCAAGAAATTATATCTTACAAAAGGTAGCCTACATACATAAGTGCCATGTTCAGATGGGTTCAGTGACTAAATATTCAGCAGTGTCATAAATAGCTTCACTGACAAAAGCAGGCGTGTTAATGGCATGCACCTAACAAAGACAACTTTAATATGCCTTCTATGACCAAGGGGCAACATTCACACCATGTTTGTGTCAAGGAAAAATGAATGGAATATGAATACATATCGCTAAAAATGTTCACATCTGTCCCCACACCACAACCAAACACATCACTGAGCACATCATCAGGTTTAGTACACTGTATGTTGATGACACCGTCCTATTGGACTGAAAGATGGCACCGATACGCAGCAGCTGTTGCACTTTTTTCTGCTTTTTTGTACTACTTTGCCATTTTTCTGGGCACCCTATTTGTGCTTACATACATTATATTTGGTGAAGGTGAACTTGGCAAACAAGACCAGGTGGGTGCAGGCAATCACACCAGACTCTACGACTGTGCTGTGCTTTCTAACAGTGCTGCCAACTCTTTTCCAAGGAAAGTTACCTAAACAAAAGTTACCATAAGTCACCAGTTGATATCAAATGCTAATTTACATAGTAACATAATTGCTCCAATTCCTGCTCTAAGTGAAAGGAAGGTCAATGCTATGTATGGGAAGCACCATGATCATCAGACCTCTTTGGATTAGATGAGCAAGTAATACAAATCACCATAAGATGTGCCAATTTGCCACCAAATGCTCTGGGAGTCAACACATTAACATTGTTCCCCATGTTCAGAAAAAGTCAGTAGATTTGTTGCTACTTGCTTTTGAGAAATAGCTGCCAGTAACTAAACCAAGTTTCTAAGTGGTGCGAGCGGACACAGGGAAACAGCAGTGAGAATAAAAGAGAAGAGGCCAGAAATAGGGAGGTTCTCAAACAAAAGCTGGAGGTACTCCCCACAAAAAAAATTCAAGTTCCAGTGATTTCATTTCATGCATTGTGGTGACTTTTTATTTTCCAACAAAAACAATTGGCTGTTTTCTCACTAATAAAACTTGGATTACTTAATCCCTCATCAGCATGGACAAGAGAGCTTTAAGAGCAGCGGACAAAAGGAGGCAACGTTTCTGCAGAGGAGGAAACAGAGGAGGATCAAGACTGGAGATAAGTCCCACAGGGAGAGGACCGGGAGCACTTTGCAGGAAAACAGTGCAAAGGAGGCGTGGAGGGGGACGAGAAAGAAAGGCAGGCCAGTCAGTGGAGGGCAGGATGGAAGGGGCTGTGGAGCTAATCCTGTTTTCCAACAAGTTTGACAATGAGTCTTGGGGACAGCTTGCCCAACTCCCCTGAGCAGGCCAGCTTAAGGGGCCACCACGCACACCTCCACCCTCCCATCTCACCCTCTCCCATATGGTCGACTACACAAACGACAACATGGCTGTCTCCATCATGCTCCAGCCTGCCTGGTCCATCCATCACAGCTACCCGACCAGGGAACTACAGCTCTGTCTCAAACCCAAGGAAACTTCCTGTGCAGGCCGCATTTCTGGGTAGGAAATAAAAACGTTCAAGTTGTAGTACTCTCTCATTCTGGTAGGACACAGTAGCACTGACTTCCCACATCATGGATCTTTGTGAAAGGCTGGTTCTGCAGCTTCCCAGACCCCTGGTGTCCTGGATGATGCACCTTCCTCTACTAATTACCAGATATCAGCCAATCAGCATCGTCCCCCTCTGATATGAGACATTCTTCCCTGAACACAACTGCAGAAGAAAACTAAAAAACCTGCAAAGACATTTTTTCTTTGTACATATTATTTAGCCATGCATTGTTCAAAAATGACTTTGGAAACTAATTCTTGATTTAAAGAAAGTAATGTATCACCGTTTCACTGCCAATGAACAGGTATTGGGCGGGTGGAAGGAGGTGAATTGTGTTTCAGTTGCTTTCATGGTTTACAAATGGAGGAATCAAGGTTTTCAATTCAATACAAAGATTTTGTCATTCAAATCTACCATAAATCCAACTGCTGTCAAAAAATGCCCTGCAATTTCAAGGAGACATTAATAGGAAACATAAACTACTTGCCAACAGTTTCATTTCTATTTACCTCATATTTCGTTTCAATATTTAAAACTGTTAATATTTGCACGCTCCTTTACAAAGCCGTAATATCTTGGCAGAAGATTGGAATAATGTTTGGTCCTAAATTTGTCTGTTACAAGACTCTTGATCTAAAAATGACAATATAGCATGAATGATTAGGAAAGAAAGCACAAAAATGATCTCTCAATATTCACAAATATTGCACTTGCTGAAATACTTACTGGGTTTAAATGCCAACAGCCCAATTTTCATTAATTATTTAAAGTATATAATTGAACAGCTATTTACAAGGATCTCCTGTTTTCATCTCCAAGGAAAGATTCACTTGCTGAGATGCTTTTAGTGTTATTTTATTACAGATGATGTAGTCATCCATCTGAAATGCTTTTGTAACACTTTTGCCCAAAGAGAAATTTGCTAACTTATCGATAGTTCACCCAAAATTAATTTGAACGATCGATCACCTGATAATGTTTGTAGATCATTACAAAATGCTCCCGAATAACTGGGTTTACATGTCTCTTTTCAAGGAAAATCAAAGAAAATGGGACTGAATGGTCCTTTCAAAATGTCCTCATTCAAGGCAAAGCAATAAAAGCTGTTGTGTCTCTGTGTCACTGTATACATTTCATCACTAATGTGATCAATTTAAAGGAAACCAGTAATGAGATGCATTTCATGTGAGTGGGAGAGAGGAAAATAAAGTGGAATTCCACATGAAAAAAAGAGTGAACAGTATGTCGACCTGCACATTTTAACTACAGGTCTGTCATGTATGTGCTGCGTACTTTACTCATCAAATTTGCTGATGTCAAATTTTCAGGAATCATAGTTCTTTGTACACACATTTCCGCGTTTATCATTGTCTGAATCTAAGCTAGGTAAACTAATGTAGATTCTATTTTAAAGGAAAAATCCACCAAAAAGAACACATTAACGTTACAAAACAGCATTTTGTTGTGTAATTAGGCAAATATAGACAACCTGACGTCTCCAATCACGCAGGGAGAAATCTATCATAGCAGGGGCAGAGATACCAATTTCTCCACTGACAGAAGTCTAAATAGACCAGAATGCAATGCAGCCGCAGCTTGCATGCAATTTGAATGACCAGGCACGGCACTATGGATGAGATCGTGCTCCACTCCATAGAGACTCTCTACTCTATTGCTATCACTATTACTATTAGTCACCCCACCTATAAAAAAAACATAGCTGAATGAAACAGGTTGAAAGGCATTCTGGGAAGTGTAGGAAAGCGCAAACTGATGTCAAAGTAGATGATGCAGGTTGAGGGAAAGTGCATACAACAAAAAGTAAATTACAACACCTCAATACAAAATAACCCCTGGAATACACTGAACATCACAAACTGATATCTAACAGTGGAAGAGGATCTGAGGGTGGATTTTCCCTTTAAGGTTTGGACCAAACTGTCGTGTGAAAGTGTGTGATATTCAGGACG
>OMKZ01047790.1:0-17801 GCA_900302535.1 Neoniphon sammara | reverse complement strand
GTTTCCTTCACTGCTGCTCCCTTGTTTCTGAATAAGCACCAGACCAGAATAGTTTAACACACACACAAGAGCAGTGTTTCTTTTGTTTATCAGTGCACCTCGCTCTGTCTGAGACACACACACACACATGCACACACACAAACACACACACACACACACATGCTCCCCCACTGTGTATGCAAGCCAGTCTGTCAGCCCATTAGTCCTCATCAGGTCACACACAGCCCTAATGGTGTTAGACACACACACACACACACACACACACACACACACACATATGCATGGCCATAACACTGTCACACACACATACACACACAGCCTATAATGGAGCCTTGGTTTTATGTTTTTATTTATGTCCGGCTATGAGTGTGTGTGTGTGTGTGTGTGTGTGTGTGTGTGTTTGTGCGTGTGTGCGTGCGTGTGTGTGTGTGGATGGGGGTTAATAGACGGGACACCAGGAAAGAATTTGCGGTCTCAGTCAGAGTTTGGCTGATGGGGTTTTGAAAGCCAATCCTGCTGATCCTCTGAGTCGGTGTTTATTTACAGCTCATCTGTTGATATTTTTCACGCCAAAAAATAAATAAATAAAAAATCACATTTATTCAGTGTTTTATTCATTTACAGCATTTAGGCCATGAGGCAATAAAACAATTCAAAATATACAGAAGCCGAGGATCATTTCAACACTGCTACTGTAACTACTATAACAAGACTGCTTCTCATAAAGCGAATGATAATAATAAACACGTTCGGATTGACTTGTGTGTAATCAAAGGAAAATGATATTGATATTCATACTGATGTTTACAACAAAGAGCAGCAGCTCACCAGACAACCATCGGCCTGCTGATACAGATGCAGGTGAAAATCTAATATGTAAAAGAATCATTATGGCTCAACTACATGCCTGACATGACTACAGTTACCAGTTGCTATGGCAACCGCGAGGCCTGCCGCAAAGCAGAATGTGATAATCTTGCAGTTTCTCGGGGCTGGGGATAGCGTGTGTGAATTCACCTCAGTGAGGGAAACAGACTTTCAAGTTTCTGTTTGTTGGTATAATCAAACGTTATACAGGCTAGATGATTAAAAGAAATAAAATAGGCACTAAATAATAAATGTTGCACTTTCCTTCATGTAACTTTTGCAAGAAAGGTATAGCAGCTATTCTGAAGCTTCTCTGATCTGAAAGCAGAAAAACAACAAAACTTCCTGTCAGGCGTCCACATTGGTCCCACCTCCTCCTCCACTGGGCCGCTACATCACCTCATAGGGAAAGGAGATTTAAAGTGGGAACTTTCCTAGATGTCTTGAACGCACCACAGGCCCAGCACAGGAAAAAGGTTACCGCCCAGAAATAGCCCACACACACCAAACAGGCGACTCAGTCCTGAGAAGAGTTGTGCAAGTTTCCAGTTTGCAAAAGTGGTGATAAATATATATGTGAACCTCTCTATGACTGTATCCCTTTCTCCTCCTTCATGCACACAGACAGGCTGCCCCATGCAGACAGACAGGGCTCCTCCATGCAGACAGACAGGCTGTTTCCAGTCAGTTAGAGACAGGAACAGACAGGTGACAACAGTCTAGATCCAGAATGCAGAGCACATGTAGAAAATGTTTATGAAATATACAGCTGAGCCAGGGCTGCACTGCTGTATCACAGGAACAAATCCACCTGCTGTAATTCACTCAACACAGACACCCACAGCCACATGACGTTACTATATTTGACCGAACCATCCAATGGCAACGCTTATTCCCTCACCTCCACATTTAAACCACATCAATACATGTCTGCCCTTAATGGATAATCCCAAACTGATTCAAGTTTTTACTTTTTTTAAATGTATTTTCTGTCCTGTCAATGTTAATTGTGGGATTTTTTTTTTTTTTTTTACACACAAGATGTTTTATGTCATTTTTCCAAACCACTCAGACTCATTCACCGCCATTCATTTCCAAACAACACAGAACAAATGTTATAATTTCGCTGGTAAGTACTCCATGAGAGCATGCCATCTCATTTTACAAAGTGACATCACAACTATATAAATATCTGGCTATAAACTTACACTGTGAGAGAAGTTCAGCTCAGTGCATATTAACACACAAACTTTGGAAAACTGCATGAGCCGTCAGGAGACCAGACAGGATTCCCTGATTCCTGCTGTTTCCTGCAAAATGAAGCTTTCAGCCGACTGTTAGGTTACATGAAGGCCCGCCCCCTGTCAGTCAACCAAGTCGATCACAGATCAACCAAAAACAAGACACTTCCACCAACAAAGAAAACAACACAGAAATAAGAATAGATCAAATAGTTGTATTAAGCATAGACAAAACAACAATTACAACTCCAGAAAGTGTCATGTAGAAATGTATGAGGGTGGACAGTAACTCAACAGCTGGAGGAACATCATCATCATCATCATCGTTATGACACATGAACAACAAAACCTCCCTCACTCATTTTGGAATAAGTAACATTACATTACAGTTCTTCGCCGAAGAGACTGAACTGATAAACACTCAGCATGACTGGAACGTATTGTCATTAGTTTGCTTAGTGACTTTTATGACATTTTAACAACTAATGATCTGACTTAACTATTCAATACTTTTTTGGCCATCTTCCAGTTAGAGTTTATTTATTTATCAGGAGACAGTGCACTTTAATAAGCATGACTGCCAGATTTTGCCTGAGAGCAAATTTTCATCTGCAGCAAGAAGAGTAAGTAAACTTTAAACTGAAGTCCTGTTTAGGCCAATATTTTTACAGATAATTTAAACAGTACAATATGAAAATATGCCAAAAATTAAGTATATGCAGCATGAAATAATTAAATAAAATATCCAAATAACATGTATGCAATATATAAAAATGAGAGAGAACATGTGGAAAACAAAAATGTTAATTTACAGCTTATATCTACAAAATATGCAAAATATATGTGCACAGTTTTTACAACAGCAGGTCTATAGATCATATTGCATGAGGGCTTGTTGTAAAAACCAAAATCTAACATAATCCTACAACAAAAAAAACAAACAAAAAAAAAATTGTTTGAGGGCAAATGCATTGATTGAGTGTGGAGCAACATCGCCCCCCAGAGCTGCTGAAGTGCTACTGCAGCACTCAACATAAAGTTTATATAGCATCAGTTCTCTTTCAGTTTAATCAGTTCAGAGTACATCGGATTTAAAAAAAAAAAAAAAAAGAAAATTGAATTTAAACTGCAAATCATGAGTGGCCCGTTTTAAATCCTGAGATGCTGTGACGTATAAGCAGGAAGTTTCAAATTTTGAAAGTAATAGAAAATAAATAAAATAGTAGATTAGAACTTGATTCAAACAGTTTTAACTATAAGCAAGCAGTTTCAAATCCTGCAGCCTTTGATAAGATTTTTTCAAATTTTGAAAAATACACACGGTAGCTTCCATTCCTTCCCATAAACTCCTCACTTTTCATCCACTGTAAATGGATTCCCTTCCTCTGAGGTTTTAATGGTACAAAGTGTCTGGGGGAAAGTTTGCTTCCATAACTCACTGTGTAAAGGATATGACTTTAAAGTAGAGAACCGTGGATTCTGGCAGTGATGCATGTATTTTCAGAAAAGCTTTATTTATTCAAACGATGTTTTATTTTGTCCTTCAAAAAAAAGGAAAAAACTTTTTTGATACTGTGTATGTTACTATTTACTATGAATTTGCAATGTGAATCAGTCATTGAATCAGGCTACACTCCGTGAATTTCTTTGTGAACAATAATAATTCTGTGAATAAATAGGTGGTACAGTAAACTCTTTATAGTCGGATTTACCCAACATTGCTGCAATCTGTGTCTGTCAGCTGGTCTGGTTTATGTTTGGTCTTTCACAAAAAGTGCGGTCCGTGATGGGAGGTGGGAGCGCCCTTCTTCTTTTTTTTCTTCTTCTTCTTCTTCTTTTCGGCAAACTGCTGCAGTTGTTTTTTTCTTTTTGTCAAGGATTCATATGAAAAAATGGTTTACAATAAGAGCCTTAATAGAAAAGACTTAATTCGTTATTGTTGAAAATTTGTTATTGTTCTTGTGTTTTGGTTAACTGTTAAAAAAGCAAATCTGTAGATCAGAAATGTGGTCATTTATTTTAAAAGGGAAAGATGTTATGTAAAAGAATATTGTACTTCAGTTCCCATGATTCTCAGCGGTTCACTTCCTGTTTTACGAAGTGCTAGCATAAGCCGTGAATATCGCTAACAGGGAATGTCACTTACAACAAGGGCCTTGTCGTTAGTGATATTAGTGTTCTGCTCGCTTTGTTATGTTATTGAAGTGAATAAACCGCTCAACTATATGCGAGTTTACCTGATCGTTTCATATGACATGGGTTAGAGCAGAATACGATTACCACAAGTACTACTGCTGCTGCTAACAGAAAAGCGCCGGAAGCTCATTTTACACGAGCCTCTTAAGCAGATTTTCAGGTGCAGACCAGAAGGACCAGTTACCATTCTGTTTACCTTGATTCAGGTCACAGGCTGTAGCTAGCGGCAAAGACAATTAAGGGGGAAGAGGATAAAGTCCAGCCACAACAAATTACAGTTGAAGTCCCCAATAAGCTAGCGGCTGCTGTTAGCCATTCATGCTGTAGACCTATTGCTGTGCATAAATTCAATAAGTGTGATCGTGATAGTAGGAATTTATTAGGCTGCAGATAGCACTGTGCCGAGAATACCAAGACGTTTGAGGAATGACGGGTTATTTCAAGCAACGCTGCACACAACTTCCTGTTACGCCCTGTTCGTGCAAGACACAGACAGTCCTTATCCTCTCCGGAGGTATGACGAGCTCTTCGGTGCAGGAGGGTGCAGCCAGAAAGCAGAACAGCAAAAGCAATATTGCTTAACTATAAATGAACCAAAAACTCGGGGAGTATACATCCATGGTTATTACAATTCAAGAATGTACAAGGACGAGGACCAGAGTCTGCAGGTTTTTACTGATCAGTTCTTCTGTGGTTGCAGTGAGCTAATCCGTAAAACTCCCAATTCAGTTTTATTGAAAACCTGCAGACTTGTGGCCCTCCATGGCACCTGGTTGCCCAAACCGATTGTGGTCATTTCTAATAAGTTATGTACTAGTGTTCAACCCATTTACAGAAAAAAAATCAACTTAATATGCTGCTGAATGCATTATCATTGTGTATAAATGTAAACTTACAAGCTGCCTTGGTTATATTTATAGTTAATAAAATTAAACTATTCAAGGTAAAAAAACTAGTACACCCAGGAGACAAATCTGTGAAAATGGCTTTCCGTAACAGGATGATGAAACTGTATCCTTCCCTCAACAGAATTACAATTATCCCTTTGAATTTTAGACAGTCTAGTTTTAGGATGAATAAATGTAGCCAGCACCGGTGTAATCATAATATACAAAATTTTAATACAAAAAAAACAATGGCAATTCATTCTACATGGAGGAAGTTTTTAAAGCTCCACATTAAAATGGCTGAAAACGCTTATTAAACTACAGACAATTCATAGTAGTAAAACGGCAGTGAAGACAAAATGAAGAGAAATAACCACCACCACTAAATAGAAACATAAGCAGTGCTTCAAAAACAAAAGACAAAAAAATTAAAACTTTACACTCTGCTGCTGTCTGAACAAAGTTTCAAACCCCCTTTACACAAAATGCTTTTTCTAGCTCATCTGACCCTCAGGCATCAAAACAGATACGTTTTACTTTAAATGCAGGTCTCAAGGTGTGACCCATCACATCTTTGTGTGTGTGTGTGTGTGGAAATGCAGTCAATGATCACCTGAATTTGGGAAATGATACATGGAGGAGGGGAGGAGAAAAAAATCCCTGAACTGAAGTAAAACAGGTTTGGCGTTGTATAAAAAGCAGACCAACAGAGACAGCAGCCTACACAAAGAACCATCCATGTAAATACAAACATGAGTTAGGTAGAAGATTGCATTGCAGTTTCACATCCTTGTTTTGTAAATCAACAGCACTAGATCTCCTTGTCTACTCATCATCATCCTCATCGTCGTCTTCATCTTCCTCCTCCTCGTCATCGTCTTCGTCATCATCATCGTCTTCATCGACCGGTTCTGCCTTTTTGCCGGCAGGCCGACCCGGCCCGCTCTTCTTCCCAGCACCAGGTTTTCCTCCGCCGCCACTGGCCCGGTAGGCAGCGACGTCCTATGAATTGAATGGCGAATACGTGAAAAAAGGACCAAAAGTACATCTTCAGATGTACTTTTCTTCATCTTCTTCAAAATATCTTGGTAAAACTACGGTAATTTGTTAAAGGGGATGAGTGCAATATGATGTAGTTTATCAACTGCATGGGATGCCCTCGTCCTAAACTGATACATTTTGGAGTAAACACTGTAGTTGCTCAATTTTTTAGTGGAAATGTACTTTAAGTAAGATTAATGTAATAAGTAAAGATTTAATGTCTGTATAATACGAGTGAATGAGTGCACACCTTCTCATACTGCCCCTTGAGTTTAGCGGCCTTGGCCTCGTAGGGAGCCTTGTCTTTGGGGGTCTGCTTGGCCCACAGCTCACCCAGCTTCTTAGCAATGTCTCCGATGGAGATGCCGGGGTTGTCAGCCTTAATCTTGGGGCGATGCTCAGAGCAGAAAACAAAGAAAGCTGATCTAAAAGAGAAGAGGGAAGGAGGGGGTTAACACCAGAAACCAACATCATGTGACAGAGCTGGAGTGTAGACAAACTGCAGAACTCACGGTGGCCTCTTGGGGGCATTGGGGTCCTTCATCTTCTTCTTCCTGGAGCCCTTAGGAGGGACATATGACTGCATCTCGTTTTGATACCGCAACTTGTCCTTCTTGGCCAGTTCTTCAAACTTCACCTTCTCTTTGGGTCCCATTGTCTACAAGAGAAAAAATAAATAAATACACCCAGACATTTACAGCCACGCTTGATAATTTAACGATCTATAAAACATTATTTCAAGAGTTAAATAATTTAACAACCGATAACTGTTATTCACCAAGAACTACAACGCCTGCAGATGAGGCAATCTACCACATTTGTAATTCATCTCCACCTTCTGGCAGAACTGCAGCCTGCTGTTGGAATGCATGTGGAGCAACTGTTGTGCTCAGGCTGTCTAACCTTACTTAACTAAGCATCAGAGCAAACTTCCCCTAACTCAAAACCATGACTTGAGTGGTATACTCCCAACTTGTGCATTTACTTTTTCATTTGTTAATTCCACCTAAACAGCAATGTGTTTACAATTTCAACAGCAACCAACTGACCTTCCATTTTTCAGAGCATTTCTTGGAGAACTCTGCAAAGTTCACTGAAGTCCCTGGGTGTTTCTTTTTGTGTTCTTCACGGCATGTCTGGACAAAGAAAGCGTAAGAAGAGGTTTTTCCCCTGGGCTTCTTCGGGTCTTTTCCCATGGCTGCAACGTATCTGGAAATAAAGGGGAATATTTCATGAAAAACACAGCAAATAGTATCCGGGTTATTGCCAAAACGGCATGCGGGTAAGTTAGGCAACGCCGTGCTACAGAAAGTTCCTCGGGCCTGTGGCTAGAATAGCATTATTGAAACTGTGGAGGGAAAATACACAAATGAACCATGGCTAAACAAGTATTTACACATCACATGTACACAGACGAACTTCTGTGGCATTAGACGGGCTTTCAGACAAGGGCGTTTTAAGGCTCTAATCGGATTTCTGTTTCACAGGGACAAAAAGACGACTCCATTTTGTCTTCCCGCCTAAACTACAGACAGCGCCAAGACTTCCTAACAAAGTCTTTGTTAACACGACTAGCAGTCTTGAGGGGAATTAAAAGTACGCCAACGACTTAAAGTATTTCCAGAGTAAAAAGTGGTTAAAACTAACTAACCTACAGTGTGAAATCTAGCGTTTAGTAGCCGGCTAGGCTAGCAGACCAAATGGCGTTGGGACTGCATGGTGCGCATTAACTAGTCAACGCACAAACAACAGCAGCCTACTTAGTTGCTAGTTCTGTAAGTTAGCTTGGGTAAATAAACGTAAAACTTAACGTTAGAAGTCGGCAACCTGGAAAAACTAACATTACAGGTTAAGACGACAATGTTTACCCACCGTTGCCCGGCGTTTAATTAAGAAAATTAGCTTTAAAGTTAAAAACACTGGCAAGCACAGAAGTTACCTTAGTGTTTTCTGCTAAACAAAAACTAGGTCAGCGTCGAAGTTACAGAAACCAACGTAAAGAGCAGTGACCGATTAACACAAATAGGCTGAAAAAAACATTAGATTTAGAAATACGTCCCAAAAAACAGCCGTGTCTTACCTATTTCCAACAGCACCGCTTGCAACGACTGAAGGTGAAACAGAAAACTCACTGTTTTGTCGCCGCCTGCGTGGCTCACTAACTTGACTACAACTGCCCCGTAGCTCCTCCCCCTCGCCAGCGCATTGGTCAGATCCGTGGATTTAAATTTAAAAGTGGGGCAAGGGAAAGATGTGTGGCTGTGATTGGACACATGTCGTGCGCTCGTGACATCAAGGTTGTATGTGTTCTCTGTAAAGTGATTGGTTAAATTGGGGCACGGGGTCGCGCCGGGGGGATGGTTCAAACAGACGGCGCGAAAAGTCCTTTGTGAAGGGAGACGAAAACAAACCCTTTGCTTACAGTGGAAGGGGAAACAAAGGAAGTAACGTTTGTTTGAAATCATTGTATGTTTTCTTTGCCTCTATTCCGCCTTACAAGCACATCTGTGATACGTCTTCTTGCTTTGATTATAAAATAAAAACACTGAAACATACAAAAGTGGCTTTTGCTAATCCCGTGTAAGCTTGTACTGAAGTCAGATTGTAAGAATAAGTAATAGTTTTAAACAGAGAACTTCCCAGAATCTAGGACTTAGCAGAATCTGTAAAGTTCAGGGACTGCCTTTTATTTCCTTTTCCACTGTATGAAGACCCAACTGTGAGTAGGAAGTGCTCCATAAAGAAATCAGAGTTTTAATCTTTTTGTTGTCTTCATTTTTTCCCACTGTTTGGCTGTATACTTAACACCCAGCTCTCCCAAATGCAGTGAAGTTTCTACTTACACTTGTTATTTCTAACTTTACTTCTACCAATGAAAGTACATGAGGCTTATTTGCTTGAGCAACATATTTGAAATGTTTTCAGCAGCGTGTTTTACCCACACTGTAATTCTGTAGATGTTTAAAAAAACAAAACAGTTTTTAAGATCTTCTGGGTGTAATTTGATGTCGTAGGCCTATGGCTTTTAAACAGATTTGCTTTTCTAATTAATGGTGCACAATATCTGTATAACACTGCCTGTTATTGAATTCATATAAAGTAACAGAGTTTGGCGCGCAGTATGAGCAGTTAACATGACGTCCCGTATGGGCAGCAGTTAACTTTCTGACTGTTGCCTCTTATTTGTTTTGACATCAGTCACACCTCTTCCCTTCCCCTCAATTCTCTTTGGTGCAACAGCATTCAAACCTAATGACACAAATACAGGAAATGACTCGGAGTTGGGCTGTCTTGTTTCTGAGAGACGGGTCTCTCTGCAGCCTGCAAACTACAACTTGAATAAGGCCCAAATTTTCAAGCCCAGTTTTACCTTTGCCTGAAAAAGTTATGTCCAACCTCAACCCAAACCTGAAGGACAACAGCTTTTTCTCAGCCTGAGCCAAAACAAGCATTGGATTCAAGATTCAAGTTTTTTTTATTGTTACTCCTCAATTACACAAGTATAAGAGAGTAAAGATTCATCAATTTATCTGCGAGATAACAGTGTTATACCCAACAGTTGCCCCCTCATAATCCTATAGGCTATGTTACTATTACAGTTTGACAGAGGAGAAGAGTGGAGTCTCTTTCCTGAAAATAGCCCACTGTCTATAACAAATAAATTGAGAGCCACTATAGGCTCATAACTTATCAAAAGTGCCTGCTTAGAGCCTAATCGGCATTCAGAAAGGTTAATGCATCCATGCAATAGTATTATCAAGAGAAAACCCTGTAACGTGTAAACATTTGCTATGCTCTCGTGACTACTGAAGAGGTACACAGTTTACTAGATTATATACCGTAGGGTGTGCTTATACCTTTTGCAAGGGCTGCAATTAATTTTAGTGAATTATAAATGAAATGGGTGGTTTATTCTTTTAGCACTATTTTTATGGCTTGCCTCATTGGAGATGTTGCTTTGTTTTAGCAAGTGGAATCGGTTGAAGACAGCTTGTATAAGGCCAGGGAGGTGTGAGGAGCTCAGACCTGGATTGGAAATCATGCTTGTTGATAACATTTGTTGGTATCATTACATCTCAGTGGAAGCTCCAGACGCCACATACCAGTTTTTGGATGCACTGTTAGTAATCCAAATTCTAAATCTTGCCAAAGCTTGAAATAAACAATTGCTCCAACATAACTAATTATATAGAAAACTGATACAAGATAGCTTGATTCATTGTCTAAAACCCTATTGTGTAGTTAGGTTATCCCACTCGAAATACTTTGTTCAAATAATTTAAACTTGAAAATATATGTTGAGTGAATAAGATCCATTGAGTAGTCCTGACTAATGAGTATGCGCAATAGCAAATATCTATGTGGGAAACCTGCGGTGCTGCCAACCCATCGTGAACACAGAGCACCAACAGGAGGAAGGACAGTAAGAGCAGGTGAGAGCAAGCACCTAACTGCAGTTAACTGCTACTTCAGATGGTGAGGTCTTAATAAGTAATGACATTTATCTAATGCCAGTGAAATTTTACACTGAAATAATGTGGTTCATTTAGTCTGTGGTACAACAATAGTGGCCCAAAGGTTAGCTCTGGAGTAAAGATGTAAGTTAGCTAATTAGTTAAGCTAGCTAGCCAGCTAGCATTTGTTGGCTGCAGCAAGCTGAGGGCTTTGTAAAAGTTCAAGACAGATGCAAAGGTGAAGCTAGTGTTGTGAATGTGGCAGCCCATGTTAGACTACCTAAGAGGTGAGGTAGAGAATTAGGGTCTGCACTATAGCCTTTCACCATGCATGTGCGTCGCCTCAACATTTTGATTCAAATTGATAAGCCGATGTGTATGCATCCTAATATTACTGAGTAACCCTTTAAATCGCATCTTTTGAATGTTGTTGGAATTCATTTTCATGTTATTACTGTTTTCTGTTTTGTTTTGGGTTATTTCTAATGTGTATGGATAAATGTCATAAGTACAAAGATTGCCAAGGTAATATATGTACATACAATTGTTAACAAACTTCATGTTTACACAGACTTTTTGTTTGTTTGTAATAACATGGAAAATTGAAAATAAATGTTAAAATAAATAAATAAAACTAGCGTTGTTTTGCCATAGGCTGTAGGTAGAATCCTTGATCTTGTGTTGAGCCGAATGGCCAATTTTCTCATGAGTCCTGTCCACTGGTTTTTCTGTTTCTCGCAGCCTTTGCATTAACACACTGGACTATGACAGTCACTTGGCATTTGCACAATATGATGTGTCATCCACTTTGACTGTTCTGAAGGGTGCGGTGTTTATTTCTTTGTCTATTTCCTCCTGAATCACACAAGCAATGCTTTTTACATTACTGTGAATGGTCTTTGACATAAAAGCGGTGGTTCATGCTAGGTGTTCTGCTGGTGCTGTATCAACATCGGCTGCAGCTTGCACTAGTCCTCCAACATTCCCCTTGTTGCTGCTGGCCAACTCATGGTGACCCCGGAGCGTTGCTCCTGGCATTCAAGGAACAGAACAGCAACAACCGGTCTCCTCACAATTGCACGATTCTTGTCAACCTGTTGACTATGCCTCATCACACTTATTGCACACTTATTGATCCATGTGCCTTGTTTATTCTCACTGAGTTCAGATGTAACATGGCTCCAGGACTTTTCATGACTATATATGGCCTGTGAGAGGTTTGCCAAATTGAGTCAAGTTTGATCTTCAGCTGCTGTTCAAATGTTAAACAACAAACTCTAGAGTGTCCCAAAAGCACACTACATGCTGATACTAAACTTTGCATACTGTCACAATCTTGCCTGGACTCTCTGTACTTAAGTTTTTTCAGTTTGTCTTTTGTATTTTGTTTGTCTGCCTGCTCTGTGTGTCCCTCCTGTTTTCCTGTAGCCCTGCCCTGCCTCTCCTTCCCTGCACACCTGTTGTGAGTTATGTTTCATCAGCTGTGTCCGGTTCCCCAATTAGGTCCTCTCACATTCATACCTGTGCTTGTGCCTTTACCTGTTACCAGTTTGTCTCTGTAGTCCTGTCTAGCAAGGCTTGTTTTGCCTGTTTCCTTCTGTATTCACCCTGAAACCTCCAGTAAAGTGTTCAGTTAACCTTCTCCTGCCTCTGAGTCTGCATTTTGGTCCACCTGCCTGCCTCACTGTTTTTTCAGTTAGTGTGATAGAAATTCAACATGCTACATCGTTTGTCATTAACTGGAAACACATCCATTGAGGCAGCATCATGTGACCTACATCAGGATGTCTTCTGCCACCTTCTAACTTTAAATTTGAACAACAGATATCAAACAAATCATTCATCTTAACAGCATTCAGCATGCTGTTCAGCATTATCATACATCTCCCTCCCTGCCCAGGAGGACTTGCAAACTCAACAGCCTTTATTCACTCCCTAAATCCAGAGGAACTGACGCCTCCTTCAAGTTTGGACTGTGGAACAAAGCTGATTTCATCCTTGCCTTCACCGCCCACCCAGGCCTGCAGATCCTGGATCTCATTGAAACATGGATCTGCCCAGAGAATACAGTAACTCCCGTGCTCTCTCTTCCAGCTTCTCCTCCCACAGTCCGTGCTCATCAGGGCGATGAGGGGGAACAGGTTTGCGGATGACTCCTAAGTCATCGTTTATACCTCTATTCTCTTTTTGCAATAACACATCATTTGAATACCATACCATCACCATCGCTAACCCAACCACATTGTACTGTATATTGTTGTTCTGCATGGTCCACCAGGGCAGCTGCTTTGAGGAAGAGCTGGACATGCTTCTCTCATCCCCAAAAGATGGCGTCCACTCCTTCTCCTCAGGGATCTGAACATCCACACTGGCAAGCAGTCAGCATCAGGCGTCCTTTCACCCCTGACCTCATTCAACCTGATGTGTCTCCCCACTTACCCACAAGACCTGCAAACAGCTAGATCTCATGCTAAAGCTGATGATACATGGCCAGTTTTGGGGGGCAGATTTAGTACAAAATTGTCTGCAATTTTTGCTGTCAGTATGCTCTCACTGAAGACAATCTGTCAGTTTGAAATCTGGCTGAGCAAGATCAGAGAGCAAGCTTCAGCTTCAGCCAATCAGAGACAAGAAAACTGGTCAGGTGAGCTGCCCTCTTCTACCACAAAGACCTAAAATGACAATGGCAGATGGTGCAAAGTGGTAAAAACTGTTTTAAATATCAATCAACTACGAATAGTTGTTTACATTGAAGCTAACTAGCTGTTGGCTGCTGGTAGAAAAGGTTATAAAAGAGGTTATTCTTCATTGTTAATAAAACTACATCAGCCTGTAAAAGACTTTAAGAATGTGGAGTGGATACTTTTGAAAAATCTCATTAAATTATGACCTCTTCATAGAAAAACAGACCAAAATGACAGTGATGGCAGCAGTCTCTGCCTGTTCATCCATTTCCAGCTGTTAAATCTGTCAGTTTTGCCCATTGCCTAGTCACTTATACACTTTATCCAATGGCGACAGATTTTGCCGTAAATTTGCCCCCCAAATTTTGCCCATGTATCATCAGTTTAACATGTAACTGTATCATCAGCAGCTCACAACAGTCACACCCCTACATCCATCTGATCACGTTTTCATTCAGTTGACTCTGTCCCTGCCTCCCTCCCCCTCCCGCTGTCTCTTGCCTATGTTCACTCTCCCCCACTCGCCTCTCCTCTCTGCTCTCAGTCCCCCTCCCCCTCCCAGCTCTTTCACTTCTCTCCACACAAACAAAGCAACAGACACACTCTGCTCTACTCTGACCTCATGTCTCGACTCCCTCTGCCCTCTCTCCTCCAGATCTGCTGCCATAAAACCCTCCAGTCCACAGCCCACGGCACAAATCCAGGAATCCTGCTGATCAGAATGAGTACCAGTCTCTCTTATCGTCCTGCATTGCACAGTCCAAAGCCACATATTTCCAAGACAAGATCAGCACCACAGACTCACACAAACTATTTCCTACATTCAACACCCTCCTCAACCCTCCACCTCTTCCACCATCCTCCCCTCTCTCCACTAATGACTTTGCTACCTTCTTTGAGGAGAAGTTGGCAGCCATTAAAGGAATACTCCAACATTTTGGGAAAAATTCCCCTTTTCAGACTCACCCAGACTGAGGCAGATGTTCAATACCATTTTCACCTCTGTACGTCCACTGGTTCAGTTCCTATGGTTAGCATTTCATGTTAGCTTAGCATAATGACTTGAAGTCTACAGGAGTCATTAGCCTAGCTCCATCAAAGTGAAAATTGAAATATTCTGCACAAATAAGAGTAAATTCAAGTAAATTGAATCTGTTAAAATTCAGCACCTTAAATTTTAATACTCCTTGCCCCATTTTCTTTTTAAGGTGCACTTAATTATGTCTTAATATTTAAGGAGTTTTTGGGATGAAAATTAAGCAGTTATGGTTCCTAGAACATGATTTGAAGAGATGTGAACTATCTGTTGCCTCTCATTTTAAGGAGCAAAGACACAGCTTACCCAAATTATTTTTTACTTTGGTATTGAGAAAATACTTCCTGTGGTAGGCAGTCATGGTGATATCTATAAGTGTAGATTCACAAGGAAACTCGGATTCACACAGTCACTCCTCCCAAAAATGATTTTTGAAGGAGTGATTTGAGAATTAAATGTTTGTTTGCTTAGGGTTAGGGTTAGGTTTTTTTTTTTATATTTATATATATTCTTTTCCCATACTTTGCCTCATTGTTTTCGCACCATCACTCCTGTCAACTTTTAAATATGATCCTGGAATAATGAACGCAAACAGTTTGTAAAGAAATTAAATTTATTTCAATTATTCAATGAGACTCAAAAAATTAACCGTCTAATACGATGTATACTTGTGCAGGTAAGTTAATAAAAGTAACAAGACGTAACTTGTGATTATCAAGGAGGCTTTGGCTGAACAACGTGCTGTGATATTATTTGTCCAGCAGATGGGGAGAGAGAGGTTTACTTAGAGACTGCAAATCTGGATCATTCAATCTTGATCTTTTGGTATCTGGATCAGAATGGTCTTAATGATATTTTTTGAAAAACTGACTAAAACTGGCAAGATCGGTGTGGATTGCAAAAAGGGGATTAAAAATTCTGATCCAGATCATGTTAAGAAAAACTGAGCCCAGTAAAATCAGCCCTTAAATCAGGCTGGATAAGACTGACGGAATCCTCACACATCATGTTTACTAGAGCTCAAACACACCTGCCGCTGGACAGGAACCAATGACCTTCAGGGAATGGTCTCACTGACGCTCCGAACAGCCAATCGATAATCAAAACGATGTTGCCGATGAACCAATCGCTGCCGGCGTCACGGCCCGCCCCGCGCGGAGGATGAAGAGCAGGTCACATTTCAGCACCTGGGAGCTGTCCGCCTCGCACGAGCCTCCCTGCAGCCAGCCGGTAAATGACGGTAAGAGTGACAACACGTTCATTTTAACATTAGAATAACGACAAGCATCTAGGCCTGTAGGAGAAAAAACGTAGTTGCAGTTCTTGTGTTTTTTACTCTCCCCTCCACGCCAACCAGCTGTGCTTTAGGTGGACAGACGGAACAGATTTGCGACACTGAAGTGCCAGAATAATTAGCATTTTCCACCTTGGTCAGTTCATGCGTCTGAAACCCGGATTGTGCCGTTCAGAAATAAGGGAGACCGTGTGGCTCAGAGATGGCGGTGTGAACACCAACACTGTGCTGATTTATAGTCAGTGTCAATAACGTCCGTTGAGACGGAACACGGCAGGTTGCGGCGTTGTTTTCTATCGTCAGACATATGTCATTCATTTGGTGTTAACAGGAAATGACCGTCCTGTCTACTCACGAATAAACAGCAAAGGCTGTCAGTCGTTGGAGGTCTGAGTGTCGGTCAGTTAGCCTGTTGCACAGCCGCCTGGCAGGAGACCTGCGATCAGGCGAGCAGTGAGTTCATTAGCTAGCAGCTAGCACCTCTGCCGTGTCTGAGCAGGGTGATGCTCAGGGTTGGCTGTACCACTGTACTGTTGTTGTTGTTTTTTCTTTAAATCTGGTGCAGCCAATCTGCCAAGATAAACACACACACAGGCATTACATTCCTGAACTGGCTCCGTCTCTCCCTCAGTTTGTGATTCCCTTGAGCCAGTGAATCACAAGCCAGCAGTGTTTGTGTTTTCAGTGACCCACCAACAGGCTCACAGGCTGCCAGCTCACTGTGCACAGCCCACTGCCTGTCCACCAGCACTGCTCTCACTGCTGGGCCATTTTCCTGCAACTTCACTGACATCCAGTAAGCCAAGAGCCAACATTTTGGGCTCCAGTAAGCCTGTTTCTGGCGAGTACTGGAGCGCTTTGAGCTGGGCTTCGAGTTTACTGAATCACATGAAAAACGCTAGGATCTTTTTCAGAGGAATGAACTCTTTACTTTTAATTTGTGAAGTAGAAACGTGGCAAGTTTATCTGCATGTTCATGTCAGACATGAGCATAATGACAGTTTACAGTTAATGGTGCAATAATCCTCTTAAAGTCTTACAGAAGTGCTCATCAGAACATGCCATTATTGAGTTTTTTACATTAACAGGAAGGTGATTTTTTTCCCTCGCCAATTTATCTTTTTTAAATTTAAGCCATTGTCAATAATAACCAAACATGTCTTTCATACATGTCCATCATTTTCAGTGGCACCATAGGTAATGACCAAATTTATGACTGTATGACCATTGTACATTGAGCTTTATTGTTGTTACTTTATCAGTTTAGTCATCACAAATTTGAAAAACTGAAAATTTCAGCCCCTTCTGTAATGAAATAAAACGCAGTGATTTAACAATTAACTGGAAATAGATGTTAGTACATTAATGGTAAGGAACATTTAGAGTATTAACGGTAATTATGTGACTGGATAAAACTGATGCAGTATCAACTGCAAGTTGTTATTACATTAGTGCTTATAACATTGACTTGGATGATTTTCCCACAATGCACTTCATGTAGAAGTGGAAGATGCTGTTATACTTTATCACAAAAGGATCAGAGAAAAGTGAACTGCAGCATCTGCAAAATGGCAAATCCATGCATTTCTAACCAACACCAACTTTGTGAACTTCACTTTGTTTTAACTTCTGTGTTTAATCAATCTGGCCTCCACAGGAACAAACTATATTTCTTATCTACAAGTTTAAGGAAGTAGTTAGTGGACATACACAAAGTCAAGTCACAGCCTCGTAGGAGCTATTCAGCCAGTAAGGTGAGCAGCAATTTCAGCCAATCACGGCAGAGATTAATGCAATCCTCTCTACATATCTGTTTCTCCTTAATCACATTATCCTCTTTAGCCCATGTGGGTGTATACGTGTTTATTTGTTGTGTGAGTGTTTGGTGGTAGTGAAATGTGCATCTCACAGTTTTGTGAAAAAGTCAAATGTATGCTCCATAGAATGAAAAAATGTAGGGCATCTGTCTGCCTGTCTTTGTGTGTGTGTGTGTGTGTGTGTGTGTGTGTGTGTGTAAGCTGTCCAATTGAGAGATACCTAGACTCAACAGTTTAGGACTCCCAGAAGAGCCGACCATAACTCTCAGGCCCTGGTCAGATAG